>CM076576.1:61187789-61261081 GCA_034641835.2 Pinus albicaulis
CAAAGCGAAACAATCATAAACGGGACAAGGAAAACCGGACGATCCCCAGCGGAGTCGCCAATTTGTTGAGGAGGTAAATCCCCTCTGCGGACAGAGGCGATCCCTACTAGCCCAACAGGGGTCTAGCAACAAACAAACAATGCTATGACGCAAGCTCCTAGTTACGAATGAAAGACTTGGGATAAGAGCCTACCTGGATTCCAACGCTAGATCCGAAGAAGAGATGTCCCCGTCCTTCAGCCCTGGCAGATCACAATCCTTCCACGATCCCCGCGGATGAACACCTGCACACAGAAGAAACGAACAGATACAAGCATAGGAACCAACATACGTAACTAAACATCGGTCAGAAAAGATATTACTCGCATTAACATGATGGAAAAATGAGTGGAACCATAATCATAGTCATCTATTAAAATGATAAACGAATAGAAGTTACAACCAAGTTCTGACGTCGCAGCTTCCTTCGAACGGGTCTCCGGTCGTCCACGTCTCGCAAAGCTCGCCAAGGAAAGGGAAACTTCTCCAGAGTCTCGTAACAATGGTCTCCTCGCTTGAATGGGCCTTAAGGGAAAGAAGGGATTCTTTACAGCACAAAGGCACTTGGGAATAGGGAGATGCAAAGCTTCAGCACTTCAAGACTTTCAGCCCTTCAGCATTCAGCCCTTCAGCATTCAGCCCTTCAGCCCCTTCATCAATGGATGAAGGCTATATTTATAGAGGAGAGGATGAGGTTGGGATCCCTACAATAGTGGAAGGGAGGCCTTATCCTTTGGGAGGTTCCCCATATGGTTGAAACAAGAGACCAAAGGAGGAAGGCCATGGTTATCCAGGCGAAACCACTCCTGAGGAAAACCGGACGATCCCCAGCGGAGTCGCCAATTTGTTGATGAGGTAAATCCCCTCTGTGGACAGAGGCGATCCCTACTAGCCCAGCAGGGGTCTAGCAACAAACAAACAATGCTATGACGCAAGCTCCTAGTTACGAATGAAAGACTTGGGATAAGAGCCTACCTGGATTCCAACGCTAGATCTGAAGAAGAAGATGTCCCCGTCCTCCAGCCTTGGCAGATCACAATCCTTCCACGATCTCCGTGGATGAACACCTGCACGCAGAAGAAACGAACAGATACATGCATAGGAACCAGCATACGTAACTAAACATCGGTCAGAAAAGATATTACTCGCATTAACATGATAGAAAAAGGAGTGGAACTATAATCATAGTCATCTATTAAAGTGATAAACGAATAGAAGTTACAACCAAGTTCTGACGTCGCAGCTTCCTTCGAACGGGTCTCCGGTTGTCCACGTCTCGCAAAGCTCGCCAAGGAAAGGGAAACCTCTCCAGAGTCTCGTAACAATGGTCTCCTCGCTTGAATGGGCCTTAAGGGAAAGAAGGATTCTTTACAGCACAAAGGCACTTGGGAATAGGGAGATGCAAAGCTTCAGCACTTCAAGACTATCGCACTTTTCGGGCCTCTTGTACCCCTTCATCAATGGATGAAGGCTATATTTATAGAGGAGAGGAGGAGGTTGTAATCCCACAATAAGGAAGGGAGGCCTTATCCCTTGGGAGGTTCCCCATAAGGTGGAAACAAGAGGCCAAAGGAGGAAGGCCGTGGTTATTCAGGCGAAACCACTCCTGATGACTCATCCATGAAGTTGTTGTAATCGAAACTTCGCCTCTTTTTTAAAAAAAACTTTCCATAAACAGAGTGGCGCGGGTGCAACACTGGGACAGAGCGCCAATTGGCGCTGGCTCAGTGTTAATTTTCCCCCATTGGCGCGAGTACATAACAGGCTACCAGCGCCAAGGCAAAAACAGGTGTTTTTAGGGGTCTGCTCAGGAAATGATCCACAGGAGAAATGTTGTCCTCATGGAAAGGGATGCAATGATGGTATTTGCAAGGCATGACACTGCTCACAAAGTCATAATGGGTCCTCCATCACAAGTGACTGAGGAATGGCAATGTACTTTGTGATAAATTACTCGTAACAATTAGTGATGTTTCAACTTCTTTTTTCCTCAAGAAAAAAGCGTAATTTTACTACTGCAGCTGAGTACAAAATTACAATGAGAAACACATAGTTGTGTGTTCAAAAAAGACAAACCCAAGAGTTTTTTTACAAATACAGTAACATAGTGAAAAACATGCCTATTCAGAACCAAAAGCTGACTAAAACAAACTATTTATAAAATACAAGTTGTTCATATAGTCCCTTTGGAGAACCAGCTGATAAAAAAAAACCGAAACACTGCTCTACTATAAGCAGTCCAGCAAGAATCCACAGCCTTGTATAAAAGATTTTAACTGCTCATCATGATTCCATACATAGCTCAATCATTCATAACGGGCCAGCTGAAAGCACCCAGCTGATATGACACAATAATCTGTAAAAAAAAAAAAAACTCCACCTAGGAGAATCGATGACACTGTTTATCACTTAACTATGTCTAGCCCTCTGTTGTAGCCCTTCAAGTGAGAAATACCGAAAAAACCCAGTGGTTTCGCAATCTCCAAACAACATAAGAAAATGGGAAAGCGCTCACCAAGTGTAAGCAGCCAAAACAAATCAAACCTGTTAGACAGTTTCGTCCCATTGCATACTGTCCACCGAGCAAGAAGCGCTTATAAAAACAGTTATAATTCAATTCCATCTTCAGCATAAATTGTTGTGAAAAAACGCACACCATGAGTATGCTTCCTATTGGCATAATGTTGTCTGGCCAACCAAATAACGCTGTAGCCTCTCAGTCAAAAAAGAAGGATGTAAATATTCATAGATATTGCTATTCAGGTTTTCTCTGATCCTTCAGAAAACTACTTCCTGCAAGATCCCTCTCTTAGAAGCTCGATCAAAGTAAGCAGCCCTCAGAATTCAATCCTGTTGAGACAACACACTAATCTGTTGAGACAGCACACTATGAGTATGAAAACTATTGGCAGATTGTTGACAGGCCAACACATAAACCTGTAGCCACTTAATCAAATAAAGATGGGTGGAAGTATTCAGAAATAACACCATCCAGATGTTCTCTGATCCTCCAGATACCTTCGTCCTGCAAAATCCCCCTCTTAGAAGCTCGATCAGCCTCGTCATTATTTTCTCGGTAGATATGCTGACAGGAGAAAGAAACAAATGTACGGAGGATCTCCCCAATAGAGCAAAACAGATTTTGTAAATGATGAACTCTGCAAATCTGAATTCCTTTTATCCAATTTATCACATTCAAGGAATCCCCAAAAACATTTAGCTGCCTGAAACCTTTCTCCATAGCGAATAACAGAAGAATCTTGAGGCTCAGCAATTCAGCAAAATTATTTGTTCCTTCCCCAAGCCCAACAGAGATCTCATACCAATGAGATTTCGAGAGAAACAGCAGAGCTCCACCACCACAAACATTTTGCTGCATGGCTCCATCAAAAAAACCCCAAGGGTTCCTCCTATCAATATCCAACAGGAGGACCTCCCTCTTATTGGCAACACGGATATGAATAGGAAAAGCAGAGTGCAAACCAACAGTCATGGCACCAACGATCTCAAGAGTACTGACAGCACCATCAAAAAGTAGACGGTTACGAGCCAACCAACAACCCCAAATAACGAGGACCGGCAGAGCTTTTAGATTCTTCTCAGCATTAGACACCCACCACACATCCCATGCATGAGATACATAAATGCCCTCCCATCTACACTGGATACCCAATAACCTGGAACACTCCAGCCAAATACCTTTAATGAAAGGACAACTGAGGAAAAGATGGTTAACTGATTCAACATCAGATTTGCACAAACAGCACCAGCCAGGACCCTAAAAACATCTGTTTTGCAGCACATCCCAGGTAGGGACCTTATTTTCAAGGACACACCACATAAAAAGTCGAGTCTTAGGAGGACAATGCAGTTTCCAGAGAGTCTTCCACCACCACCGCTCCTCACCCAAGAAAACCTCAGCACTAAGTTTTGTGTAGCCAGCCCGGGGAGAATAGATCCCCAAAGGATCAAAATCCCAAGCAATCTTATCATCCCTATCCAAAAGCACAAGATGAGCCTGCTTTAAAGCCCGAATATATACAGCCAGTGCCCTCTCATCATAGTCCTCTAGCCCCAAAGAAGAGGCCAGTATCCAAGACTGAATGCCCAACCTTCTCCGAATCGGATCAACAAGTTGGGAGAGAAAAGTAATCCCCTACTGCCTTAAGGCCTCAACCGTACGCCGGGGAAGGAGGTGTTGTAGAACACTTCCCATCCAAGGATCCTCACCAACCCGAAGCTTCCTGCCATTACCCACATCCCAAGCCAGACTTGTTTCCAGAATGTGAAAATATTTAACAAGGGCCTTCCAAATCACTGATCCCTCTGTAAAGGATTTTCTTGGAATCCTTATCCAATCAACAATGGAAAAAGGAGCAATATATTTCTGAGAGATCACTTGATTCCAAAGGCTATCAACATTGATGAGCCTCCACCCACCCTTAGCAGTAAGAGCCTGAGCAAATAGAAAGATATTTTTCAGACCCCATCCTCCCAACCCTTTTGGGACAGCAATTTTCTCCCACCGAACCCAAGGGGTCACCAAAGAATCCTGTTTCCCACTCCACATGAATCTAAAGCAAATCCTCCTGGCAGCCTCCAAAATACCCTTTGGAATCCAAGATAGGGACAACCAATAAATCGGGACAGCCTCCAAAACCGACTTAACTAAAATCAGCCGCCCAGCTCTAGACAGCCATTTATGAGACCGAACTTTTAACCGTTTTTCCAGCTTTTCCAGCAACCAGTTCCAATAATTTTTCCTATAATCATTGGGTTTTAAATGGAACCCCAAATAATTCAGACCAACATCCAAACCAACAGAATTATAGGGAAAGATCCTCACGAACTCATGCCTCTCCTCTTCCCTCAAAAAATTTGTAGAAATGGAAGACTTCCCAGCATTCACTTCCATTCTCGTTGCTTTTCCAAACAAATCCAGAATCTCACCAATAGTGTTAGCATCACGCACCGACCCATAACAGAAAATTAAAACATCATCAACAAAAAGTAGATGAGTGATGAAAAAGTTGGGAGCAACCTGAATGCCCTTCAAGGAACCCTGTCTCTTTGCCTCATGAAGAGCTCTGCTCAAACCCTCAGCAATCAGTAAAAATAATAGGGTAGAAAGGGGGCAGCCCTGGCGTAGCCCCCTTTTAGCATGAAAAAAGGGAGATGCAGCCCCATTAAGCAGAACAGAAAAGGAGACAGTTGTAATACAACTCATAATCCACCTAATGAAACCAATGCCAAAACCTAGGTGAGTCAGGAGCATACGAATATATAACCAGCTTACCCGATCATATGCTTTGGAGAGATCTATTTTCAGCACTGTCCCTTTGAGGTTCTTGGTATTCATGCTATGGAGAGCCTCTTGTGCAGTTCTGATTGCTTCATGAATTTGACGACCTTCCAGGAAGCCAAATTGTTCACCAGAGATATGAGTAGACAAAATGCCTTTGAGTCTTCTCGCAAGCACCTTGGCAATCACTTTATAGATACAGTTGCACAACGAGATAGGATGGAAATTAGCCAGAGAAAGAGGGTTATCCACCTTCGGAATAAGAGCTATGAAAATGGAATTGAAGCAAGCAGGAATCCGCCCAGAGTTCCTGGTATCCTCCACAACTTTCAACAGATCTGTCCCTAAAACATCATAAAGAGCCAAGAAAAACTTGACCGACCACCCATCTAGCCCAGGACTTTTGTCTTTTTGGAAGCTATGAAGAACCTCCTTTAATTCCTTCTTAGAGACCTCAACCATCAAAGATCTGTTATCAACCTCCTCCACAAACCTCGGAAAATATTGAGCTACTCTTATCACTTCCGCAAGTGATGCTTGAGTTGGGGCCTTAAATAGATCCTTGAAATGATCAACCCCCAACTTAGCTTTAGCCTCAAAAGAAGAATGCTCAATGCCCTGACCATCTCTTAAGCCCCATATAGTATTAGCCGCCTTCCGACCGCGAGCATATGCATGAAAAAATTTTGTATTCTCATCCCCACTAGCCAGCCATGTGGCCCTACTCTTCAACCTCCAAGATTCCTCCTTATCCATAAGAAGGGAGTTCCTTCTTTTTTCAAGTAAGACAAGAGTATCTTTATCAACTTGGGATTGATAGCCTCCACCAATCCCCTCGTAAATCAAGCGAAGATCCTCTTCCACCTGTTTCAACTCCACATCCTCCCTCTATCTTTTAGAAGCCGACCAAACTTTCACAGCATCCTTGATGCGTTTTAAATTTTCAGCAAATTGAAAGGCAACAGAAAGAGGACTATCCACCCTAAAAGGAATCCATCTAGCAAGAACCAGAGCTTTGAAAGAATCATCCCTAAGCCAGATTTTGTTGAAATTTAAAGGGCTAGGAGGCTGCCTAGGCCCGATCTTGAACTCAAGAAAGATGGGGAAATGATCAGATGCACCCCCACTGCCTATCCACTGCCTAATCTGAAAAGGCCTGTCCACAATCTGCTCAGCCACCAAGAAACAATCAAGTCTCTTCGCTATTCTGCCTTCAGCACATCTATTATTCCTCCAAGTGGGTTTCATCTTTATGGGCTCAATGTCGAGCAAATGATTCTCCTCCAATTTTTGTGTGAAATATCCTGTCAAATTATTGGTTTGAGCATGGGGGCCCTAGACCTCAGACTGGCCCAAAGAAAAATTCATATCCCCTCCCAAAATCACCGAGTCTCTCTTGAGTAAAGAATTACCCAGGAGGGAATCCCAGAAAGGGATCCTGTCATGATATGGGCCATAAATATTTAAAATGTTAAAAGCTTCACCAAGCTCCAACGACAAGAAATTTAATCCCAGGACCGACTCCATACCCCAGATATTCTGAGAATTGATTGTTCTTTCATTCCATCCGACAGCCAATCCACCCGACCTTCCTCTATCATCCAGCGACTCAAAAGTCCAGCCAGGAAACCAACCTTCCGATCTAGCTTTGACCACAGTCCCTTCACCTAAAGTCTCTTATAGCAGAATAATATCAGGACAATCCAAAAAAATAATTCTCCGGAAAGCAACTTTCTTATGGGGACATACCAAACCCCTACAATTATAAGACATTATCTTCATTACACACCCGACTTCAGGGATTGGCTTGCTCTAAGTGCCCTGTCGATCGAAATCTGCCTCCCATCATGAACATCCAACATAGCTCGATCCTGAGCTTTAGCCAAAAAAGAGATCCTGCCCCTGCCCCAAGCAGATGGAGATTTTCCCCTCCCAAACCGACCTGCACCTTTTTTAGCACTAGATCTCAGATTATATCTAGTGCCCAAAGGGGCTGAGGTTACCACGGGGGCCAACAACTCTTCACCTGGATTGAAAACAGAGACAGAAGCCTTCTCTTGGAGTGCAGGCAGAGAAAAAGCAAGCTGAGAAGAAATATTAGGAACAAAAATAGGAACCTTACCACAATCATCCATCCAAGCCGAGACTGTAGTTGGTATCAGGTTTAAAAATATATTGATGACAGGGGAGAAAGGAAAAGAGCCCATAAGTAAAGAGTTCAACACAGATAACACTTCTTTCAACATACCATCAACCTTCAATTGGTAATCTGCTCCATAATGGCGACTATGAACCTTCACAGCAGTTAACGTTCCACACCCAGCATTCTGAGAGAGTGACTCCTGCCCAGGAGATGGACCAGATTCCTCATTCAACGCCTGGTGATCTACAGCAAGCGGCATGCTAGAAACAAAGGCATCAGAATGTGAAGCGCTTGAGAAGGTTGATATAGGCAAAGATTGTGAAATGTGAGGACCAATGCCAGCCCCCTTCACCAAAGGTTCCTCCACAAATGGACTAGACCCTCGGCTTTCAACAAAGCGAGAGGGAGAACCACATTCGTAGGCAGGATGGCCATAAGCATGGCACCGACGACAACGAAAAGGAACCTTCTCATAGTCGAGGATCTGCTTAATGACATATTTCCCCCACCGGAGATTCAGAGATTCTGCAAGGCCTTCTCTGATGTTAATCATCACAATAATTCTAGCAACCCGCTTGAGATTAGTCTTAAAGAAAGATAGGTCTGCCTCTAAGAAGACCCCAATCGTATTGCCTATACCACAGAGGTGTTCCTCTGTCCAATAATGAAGAGGCAGACCAGGTAAACGAACCCACACAGGGACCGAATCCACCCTTTCCCTACTAGCATCAGAGAGAGGGTGCCAAGGTTTTAGGAGCATAGGAGAGTGATCTACAGTCCAGCACCGATGCATTACCCACTGGAGATGATCAGAAAGCAAGAAATTGAAATCAAACCACCCCTTTGTGAGGGACACCACCTCAGGCACATAACCAAGAAACGCTTTCCAATGCACTTCAGCCCAAGCAACAACATATTTCAGGGAAAAAAACCTCCCCACAGCCCTTCCGACCAGTGTTCTGCTAGCCATTATTGAAACCTGCTCCCAACCGATGTCTTCACCCAAGACATAGTTATACTCTGCTATTTTGGCCTTGATCCATTTCTTTTTTCTGCCCCCCTTCTTCGACGCTCCAGCCTCCTTTTCAATGTTTGGGCCTGACTCTTTAGTGTCTGCAGAATCAAGAACCCCGCTCTGTTATTCCCAGCTGATATGTCTAGGATTAGCTCTCAATCTCTCTTTTTCACAGAAACCATCCACCCTTCTGTTCGTGAGCACAGAAGGATCCTGTTCGATTTCAAAATCTGCAGAAAAGACTCTCTGTAAGCCACCCAGATCTGAATCCTTCCCTTCTGCATTCATGCACTGAAAGAGTCCTTTCCCCTTCAGAACTTGAACCTTTTGCAGTTCCGTGCTTCTACTAATAGGAAAACTGCCTCCCACCCTCCCATCAAAACCGCCTTTGAAAACCAAGGGCGACAACCTTCCATCCGAGAGAATTGGGGGCTCCTCCTCTCCTTGTGAAACTAACCCTATCTGCACACCAGTCCTGGTCCCAATAGAGTGTGTCGAAGCGCGCCTTCCCTGCACAAACTCAGTCAAATCCCTGGTCTGTTCTTCGAAAACTGTAGCGCGCCCATCGCCATTCAAAAACGCCTGTCTCCCCCCCAGTTCCATCGCTCCCCTCTTTACAAACCTAACTTCTCCACTTCCGTTTCAACTTCTACTCATGTGCATATATAAAATGTAAGCAAAGTGTTGATACATGCTCTTATCCAAGATAAATATTAGGTTTGTTTTTCAAGTCATGAGTCAATTAGGTTAATTTAGGGTTGAATAGGATCTTTTAAATTTGTAATTTTTTATAAAAAATTGCACATATGTGAGGGATCTTGGAGGTCATCATTCATGTGATAGGGGTTAATGTCAAATAAAAATCCAAAAATATCTCATGCATGAGTAACTCTGTTCATTAGAGTGAATTTGACACTTTTACCAACTTCCACAACTATTTCAGTGTAAACAATTGAGGATTTGCTATGAAAGTTCCTAATACTCTGTTTTTTCCAGCATTATGTATTTTTTGATATTTTTGGGTAGTAAACGCTATAAAGAGCTAGCTGAGTCAACAAAATGAGATCAGGAATATCATTGGGCAACTTGTTTAAGGGGGTAGCTCAGCGATGAACTCCACATGGCTAACATGGCTAACAACTCATTAAGTCAACAAAGCATGCCAAATCATAAATTAGACAACTCACCATCTCAAATAAGGTTGAAAAGGTCTTAAATCCAGTGTCTCAGTTGGCCAACACCTCAACATGTCAGTTTGGTTCAATAAAGATGGTACAAGTCGAATCGAAGAAAAAGGGTCTTAAGATGATTGTGCAAGATGATGATGTTACTCTATGAAACATGGTAGGCAACCCAGTTTTTATCACATTTTGTCTTATGCTATCATAATTAGGCATATAATGGCTTTATAATTATTTTTGAGGTAAAAAGAAGAAGAAGGAGCAAAATGACAGTGAACTAGGTACTTTTGTAGCACTTTCCAGGCTTAAAGGTGAGCTTTTGCTACGAAAGTGTTGTAGGTTTCTTTGAGAAAAAACTTCTTAAAAAATATCAGAACATGGGTGAATTAGAGCATGTGTTTACCTCATTAGCCTCAAGGAAGACCCTCCAACAGTCAGAAAGGTCAAAGATTATGCAAAAGGTGTATTTTGGAGTTTGCTACGAAAGTGCGCTATGAAAGTTCTTGTACATGAGTGTTTTAGAAGTCAAATTCCAACTCACTTTATGACCAAATGGGAAGGAATTTTGGAAATCTGAACGAGGTTTTTCTTCAACATAAGCCCATAAACAAAAAACTCTCTCAGTTTTTTCACAACCATCAGGGTTTGGAAAATATGAAATCATCTTTGAGACCTATTTTTCAGAAGTTTTACTAGCCAAATTTGTGTAGAAAATTTAAAATTTGACTTGGTGGAGGTCCAACTCAACATCCACGTGGCATGATGACACATCAGTAGTCCAATACACTCATAAAATCAGTTGGTTTCATTTAATGAAATAAGAGTAATTTTTGTATTCAAACTCTGCCAAACAGAAATATCCCTAGAAAGTCTCCAAGTTATGTAATTCGATTAGAAATAGGTCTCTTAGGTAGTAATTCGAGGCTAGCCCAGGTGGCAAGCCATTATATGAGACCTCACTCTATAAATGAGGGAATTTTTTAGTTTTAAATGGTTGATGATTGTTATGAATAAGCTACTATGTAAAATTTCTCTATCAAGCTAATACACAGTTGCAACAATTGTCTTTTATACCTGAGATTTATTTTGAGCTTATGTGTTTGTGTTTTTCCATTTCTCAGATTATCATCAGCTTCATAGTATCATGATTACCTAGAATTCAGAGTATTATGCTCCATTTTCCTTCATGTATTATGTTTTTCCTGTAATTTTTTTTTTTTTAAGCTTAATTGCCTCAGCGTCCATGAACTACATTTGCTTGTGATTGAAGTCCCATAGCTGACTTCATACCCAATGGTAGCCTTCATACACTCTTCCACCTGGAAAATCACTTAAAACACAAATAGTACAGAGTTAGCCATCTGCAAATATGAGTTTCGTCTTGAATATTTTATCTTTTCTTTGAGAGAGCCCTCTCTGATTGGAAGGGCTAACTTCCAGTCCAAGTGGTTTGAAATAGTTGCACTAGGTTGACAATTGAGTAGCCCAATTGGTCCCAGCTTAGTGATAACACATGCATCTTATCAACATTGTACATACATTATCTAAAGGTACATATATACCAAAACACATATGTTTATCTTTACACATGTATATGGTTGTGACACATGTCTACCTTGCAACTCTTAGATTCATAAGGTAAAATGCATATAGATTGTCAAGGCATGATCATTTACCCCTACTTCACATATATCATGACAAGGGGGATAGTTAAATTCTACTTCTAACCACAAGAACATGGTAACAATTAAAATAATCTCCATGGTTAAGATCATCTCTTCATATAGAAAAAAAAAAATCTTTCCACTCATAAACACCAATTTAATTGTTATTTCTTTGCACAAACACATATCCTTTTCGAAAAGATTAAACCACCACTACCCATATATATATTCTAAAGAAACTAGCACATTGCTATGATATTTGTGCATATAAATTCATGTTCTTTCCCACAAGAATCTTTTCCAAAGAAGGCTAACACAATCATGGAAAAACACATTTCTTTTTCAAGGAAAAGTAACACCATAGCTATGATTCCTTTGCATATGAGCACATTACATTAGCTAATTTTTTGTGCATACAAACACTTGTTCCTTTTAAGAGCACTAACACAATAGATAACCTTTTATGTATTTAAACACCTATTTTCTTCAAGAAAAACTAACGCCTTAACTATCGTTTTGTGCTTCTTTATTTTTTTCAAGAAATCTAACCCAATGGCTATTTTCCACGCATGCAAATACAATTTCTTTTTCAAGAAATTATCACAATGAACTATTACTTTTGAATATATAAATACATATTTTTTTTTTCAAAAGAAAACTAACATAGTAGTCATTCATTTCATGCATGTAAATGCATACTCTTATTCTACATAATCTTTCAAGAAAATCTATCAAAGTGAACATGTATTCCTCTTCAAGGATTTAGCGCCAAACAACATGTTCTTTTTCAAACAATATCACAAGAATTATCTATTCTTGCATGGAATACAAATTATTTTCCAAATAATACTAACATAATAGTTGTCCTTTTATGCGCAAAGATACAAATTTCTTGCATTCTTTTTAGGACAACAACATGGGTAACCTATGTTTTCTATGCACACAGATTCATGGGTTCTTTTCAAGAAATTAATCTAACTGATTTTATTTTTTTCACAACCCATGAAAATATATCAAGAGTTACCTTGGTTAATTTATCTTTGAACTCATGAGAGTATTTTCAAGAATTAATCTAGAGAAATCAATTAAAATAATATTTCTTTTACCATGCAAATTATAAAAAAAAAAACTCAATGCATAGATGAATTATCTTTTCCTCAAAAAGTCTACCCCTTTTTGTTTTCTCCGCCTCCATATCTAGTCGGAAATGTCTTTGAAAATATATATTGAAATTTCTTTATCACTTCAATTAACCTACAGTTAATACCATTTAAACATCGAGATCTCTTGATTCCTTCTGTAATTATTTTAGCGGTAGATTAAAAGAGTAGTCTCTTCTCACTCGAAACTCATCCTCTTTTTCCTCTGTTACAACATTGATTGCTTTCTAAATTGGTGCAGGTCTTATCCGACATTTGACTACTCTGTCAATTGGTGTAGGCCCTTGCACGACTGCCACCGATGTTCAAAATCTTAGTCCCATGAACAACTCGACAAGTCCAGGATGTGAGTTTGGTTTGAACTCTCACAACAATACATTTGAAACTCCACAACATACATGTCGTGCCTTTAATGAGAAATGGAAATTTGTGTATTCATCTGGTACTGAGCTTATTTAAGAAATCGTTAATGAACACATTGCAATATAGCCCAACCTAATCCGTTCGACTCTCACTCTCCAGAAGCAAGAGCAAGAGGCTCGAGAAGATCACCCCCTTGCTACCAACAAGCCAACTTCCTTCATAGAATGGATTCAATGGTAGTTCAACCATTTTAAAAACCTAATTGAAACAATTAAACATAATATGTCTATGAACGTCGAGAGTAGATAACTATGGGGATATTACATATATCATCAAGATTGTACAAAGCTTAGTTAAGTTAGGACACTTTGGAATAATTTAATTCCTCGAACTAACTTCCATTCTCAACCCCTCTCCATAAATTTGAATGTGAAATATTATCATCAAGATTGTGCTAAGCTTAGTCAAGTTAGGACATTGTGGAATAATTCAATTCCCTAAAATTACTTCCATTCTCAACCCTTCTCCATATATTTGAATGTGAAATAGAAACTAAACCCCACTCAAACTAACTAATTTACACTTCATGGATCACATCAAAAAAATTATATTAAATATGACTTTTCAAAATTTAAATGATATTTTATTCTCTCCTTGCTTTCGTTTTCATATAATTGATTTATTTATGAAAATCCAACTTCTCTGTTTCCATGTTTTATTTATTGAAATTTGAAAAATATATTTTAATTAATACAAAATTTAAAATTTTGAATATGTATTATAGTTGATTTTGTAAATAAAATTGAATGAGAACTTTTTAAACTTTAAATTTAAAATTTCTAATTAACATAATTAAAATATTTATAAAAATATTAAAATCCTCTATTCATTTATAAATTTAAATAAATAATGCAAAAATACAATAGTTGAATTTTAATAGATAAAATATAATTTAATAATATTTCAATTTAAAATAAAATTGTAATCCAAAAAACGTCAATCAAATAATAAAAAATAATAAAAATGAAAATATAACTGTAAATAAGAATATATATATATATATATACACTAAAATTTAAATTTAAATAAAAAATATTAATAAATTGAATTAAATGATATAGAATTAGGTATATTACACATATTAATAAAAATGTATTAAAAATGAAATGTAATAAACACCAACATATTATTATTTATATATAATTACACTGAAGGTGTTCCTATGTGGGCTTGAGCTTGGTAGATTTCACCATTATTTATATATAATTACACTGAAGGTGTTCCTCTGCAGGCTGAACTTGGAAGATTTAGCCAATCAAATCATCTGATTTTCTTCTTCTTTTTCTCCAATTATTTTTTACCGTGTGGCTTGGGCTTGCTAACACTCTCCAGTCCCCTTACGCTCGACGAAAACGACTTTCTCCTGGCCTTGCACTTCCTCACCCACTTCCATGATTCATGTTCGAAGCTATTTGTGTTGTTGGCACACTTAGCGACATGTTTCATGGCTTTCTTGGAGAGATCATGGGCCAATTGGAGCTCTGTCAGGGCTCAACGATGGCGAGGGTGGGTCTGGTGCTATACAACATGATCTGCAACCATTCAAAGAATTGAAAAATGTCTGAATCATAAGTAATCGACCAGTCCTTCTCCCACTTCATCCAATGTTGTGAAGGTGTGTAATTTTCTCCTTGCATTCTCAGCTCCTGCATTTGTATTCTCAGAGCTATCATGCATGCATCAAATCTTCTTGGAGAGTTTGGTTTCACACCTATTAATTTGATTTTTTTTTAAAACTACAAGACATATAAATGTTCCCACTTTGTTTGATCCCACAATCATTGTAATCCCTGAGATAAAATCTAATTCAAGATTTTTATCATGTTAGGATATTCCAACACATAGGAAATAGTTAAGAATAACTTAGTCTAGTGTAGAGTTAGGTAAAGTGTGTTTCTTTACCATGTACATTTGTAACTTATAATCCGATGGTCACGATTTCAGTGATCCGATGGTCATCTCTCTCCTCAGTATTAATGACACTTGATCCGTGGCTTAACACCTGATTGGTCCATGATCTCTATTTAAA
Organism: Pinus albicaulis; assembly: GCA_034641835.2. NCBI lineage: Eukaryota > Viridiplantae > Streptophyta > Pinopsida > Pinales > Pinaceae > Pinus > Pinus albicaulis. Next base: position 61,202,746 of record CM076576.1, read on the forward strand.
GAGCATGTAGGGTCATTTGTCCGATAACCGTTTATGAGAGAAACATATGTAACTTTTTCTTTTTATATTAATAAATTGCCTGAAGTGGCCGCGTTGGCTTAGGCCGTGGATTGTTTCCTCTTTGAGGATTTTAACCACGTGATTTTACTGGTGTACTGGTTTGTGATCTGTTTGTGAGTGGTGACCTTTGATTCTTGATCTGCGGAACTTACCCTATAATTCCTACATGGTATTAGAGCTATTTTGAGGGCCGCATCCGTTGTTGATCAAAATTCGAAGCCGGTTTGACTGCATGCAAATTTCGTTTTGTAGATCTACTATTTTTGAACATTTTTGGGCTTGAAGAACTAATCTGTTGTGTCCGGAGCATCTGTTACAGTGAGGAACACCTTTCGTTTCATGCAAAAAGGTTTCCGGCTGCCCAAGTTATGACAGTTTAGATCTGGAGGTATAAAGCATTTGTGTTGCAATTATATTTGTTAATAGTTATGCTTATTTCGGTTGCCTCTGTTTATTTTCGGTTTTTAGGTTTTATTTATTTGTCGAATCTATACCGTCTTATTTGTGTATGCTCTTTGCTCTGTTCTGCATGCGATCTCGACAAATCAGAAACAGGAAAAAGGATTTTTTTTGCTACGTATGCTCTTTCCCTGCGTCTTTGTGCGAACTCGGGAAATCAGAAATAGTAAAAAATTGATAGTTGCCGGTAAGGCTAACCGAAAATCTAAAATTCTGCCGTAAGGCTTGCATTTTGTTTTTTTTTGCTCGGTTTTTTTGTTTTTTTGTGCAAGAAAAGACACGCACACTGAAGAGTAAAACAAAAAACAAAAAACAAAAAAAAACCCTTCCTCCTTTCAAACAATAACAACATCTTTTTACTATCTCACTTGGTGAGGAGTTAGTTTATGAGAATATAGGTCTTGGGTTCAAATCTCTTTCTCAAGCTCCTTTTGTTAAAGGGGCGGGATTTTTTTTAAAGTTGAACTTCACCAAATTTCAAACCGTTCCTGTAACTATTTGGCATCTACAACTCAGTTTTTTCAAAAGGCATAACTTCTTCATCCGGAAGCCGTTTCTCGAGCCGTTTTTTTTTAAACAACCCAATTTTTCGAGATATTTCCATTGGAGTAGTTATTTTTAGCTTTTCTCAGCTTCAATTTTAAAAAAAATGGAAAGTGCATACCTGATTATTCTTAACAGCACCAATTATTTCCAATGGCTACCTGACATGGTAGATATACTTAGAAGTAAAGGGCTTTATAGAATAGACACACGAGTAGAATCTAAACCTTTTGATGATTATAAAGTCTCTAAATGGGAAAATAAACAAGATCAAGCATGAGGGTTGATAGGAATGTCCATTGCTCAAGATCTTCGATTTCATATCCTTGACATTGACACCCCTCATGAAGCCTTGGACAAGCTAAATACTGTCTTTGGCATTCAAAATAAAATCAGGGCCCATCAGTTTGAAAATGAGTTGCTTACTTTGGACCCAAATAATTTCTCCTCTATTGAAGACTTTTTGTCCAAATTCAAGACCCTTAATACTTCTTTTAAAAGGTTGTAAGGTAAAAAAGGAAGATAGTAGCCTCATTTATTGCATTCTTGCTAAGCTTGGCCCTGCATAATCGGTATTTGTTTCTGCCTTCCATTCCACTAGAGAAGCCATCATTTCTTCAGGAACCACCTACAAGAATCCCTCTTTTGATTCCTTTCGTGATTCTTTGATAAGAGAACAAGAAAAACTCTTACACCTTGGTCTTATCAGTCCTGGAAACGCTTTTAAGAAAGCCTTAGTAGCCCAACAACAATCATATCAAAAGAATCCCAAGAAGCAGTATCCTAAAAAATATGGTCTGAAACCAAACAAGGGTCCTAAGCAATTTCAGCCATAAATTGAAAAAGAAACTCACCAAAATGATAAGGCAAATAAAAACAAAGGGAAGAAAACAGATAGACATTGCAACTTTTATAATCGTGATGGCCATATAGAGCCTAAATGTTTTAAGAAGATGGAAGCCTTAGAAGCAACAATGAAGAAGCACAACATCAATTTGGAGCACTCTTCACCTTCATCTTCAGGAAGCACAACATCAATGAAGAAATTTGAAATTCCTACATGTCAAACAATTAGTGTGCATCTTCTAGGCTTCCTTGATTGACATAACCTATAACAATTCCATCCAATAGACTACATCCCGTTCTGACAATTTTCAAATATGATATGTGCATTGTTTATCTTGCCACATTTTTGCATATGAAAAACAATAACATTCTTTAAAGTCACTATGGACTCAAATTCAATTATAATAATGTAGGTAGGAATCTTCTTGCCACATTTTAGGCCTTTGAAATTCACACATGCATTTAGAACACTTGCATGAGTAAAAGAATCATACATCAAGCCTTCCTCTTGAATGCATATTTTCTATAACTTGGAAAAGTAAAAAATCATTCTGTCTAAAGGGTAATATCCTTCCAATGGCACGCAAATTCAAGCTATAACATGAAAAGAAGAAATAATAACATGGTGATGAAAAGAAGAAATAATAAGTAACCAACCAATTCTTCTCCCACTTCATCCAATGTTGTGAAGGTGCATAATTTTCTTCCTACATTCTGAGCTCCTGCATCTGTTTTCTCAGCACTATCATGCCCACGTCGACTCTGCTTGGGGAGCTTGGTTTCACACCTACCACATTAATTTTTTAAAAGAGCTATAGGGCATAATCAATGTTCCCACTATGTTTGATCCCACAATTATTTTAATCCCTGAGATCAAATCTAATTCAGGAATGTTGTCAAACAATTATTTTTCATATTTTAGGCTTCCTTGATTGACATAACGTATAACAATTCCATCAAATATACTACATCCAGTTTTGACAATTTTTAAATATGATATGTGCATTGTTTATCTTGCCAGGTTTTTGCATATGAAAAACAATAACATTCTCAAAATTCACTATGGGATCAAATTCAATTATAATAATGTAGGCATAGATCTGCTTGCCATGTTCCATGCCTTTGAAATTCACCCATGCATTTAGAACACTTTCATAAGTAAAAGAATTAAGCATCAAGCTTGCCTCTTGATCCATATTTCCTTTAACTTGGAAAAGTAAAAAATCCTTTTTTACAAAGGGTAATATCCTTGTAATGGCACACAAATTCAAGCTACAACATGAAAAGAAGAAATAATAACAAGTCGAATAAAAAATGAGGGCATGCTTACTAAATGTTAACATTGGAAAATCGAACGGGAAAAAGACATTAAAAATGTAAAGCAGAAGGTACAGATAAAGGTTTCTAGAGAAGAAATACATTAGGAGGAGCCAAAAATTTAATTTTTCCTAAGTTCAAAAGATAAAATTTATGGACCGTGCATAGGCAACAAAGGCTCTTTGCACACAGTGTGAATTTTTCTTCGATATTTGCGCACAACATGACTATCCCTTCGATAGCTGCGCGGTCTTGGGGATGACATAATGTCACCATCTGGGACCACTTGGCACAATTGGTTAAAAATATTCCCACTTAACCTAACCAAGTACAATTACCTTTGAGCCACCTTGAGGCCTTAATGCAGCACACAAAGGAATCATAGCTCCACTCTTGTGTCACCATCCATCTTGGGCCAAGAGAAGGAGGAAAAATTTGAAAATGGTCTAATATAAAATCCAGCCTTGGGAAGAAGAATAGGAGACACATTTTTATGCTAGCCAAATTTCTCCATAGAAAACCAACTTGTGTTGTATAGCAGCAAGAGGATTGGAAGGACTTAGTTGTTGGCCACCAAACATCTCAGTCCAAGAGAGAGGAGTTCACCACATATTTGTCGATCTACCATCCTTTGAGAGGGAAGAGAGGCTTGTTGAAAACTTGAGGGGAAGAGACCTCCTTGTCTTGGATATTGGAGCTCCGTAGCTCGAAGGATCCACTACAAGAGATTTAGAATTCTATCTTCTACTACCACCTGCACCTAATAAAGGGAGAAGTTCTCCATTGTTGAGTTATTAATGTGTTTTCTCTATTGAGCGTGTATCTTGTGCATGTTGTTTTGTTTTTGTTTTTATTGTTTATGTAGCATGCTATGTTTCCTTTCTAACTTAGCTTATTAAATGTTGAACTTGTTCCACTAACGTTTGACAAGCCATTTTTTCCTGTGACTCTTATGTAGGTAAGAAGCCTCCCTACAAAGCAAAGTGTACTTCGTACGCCCATGCTCCGAATACACTACCACAGGAATGGCAACACCACCATATTATTTCTTTTGAGTTAATGGTTGTTGACGCAGGCCCTTATTCCTGCTCAACTTGCTGCAAAATACCCCTGCATCCTCTCACCCTCTCCAATCACACTCAGTGAGAAGTTTTTCCCTGTAGAGGAAGATTTTTTTTTGCATTTTTCCCGACCGTGCGCATTCTGCTCTGACAGACACGCGCTCCACGCCCGTGGGAAGATAAGTTGCGTGGTAGGAAACAAGCTAATTTTTGCTTCTTCTTCTTTTTCCATTTTTGCAGTTGTAAAGTGCTTGACAACCCATAAAAATATTTCCATCACTATGTTCTTGTATTTCATGACTAATTAGGACACTTGCTAGAATTTAGCTTAGCAACTAAGTAGTTTTAATTTTAGTTTTTTATTTTTTGCAAATCACACATAGTTTAAGTAGGAAAAAGTAAGTGGCCTTGAATCCACATATGTTGTCTGAAAAACGATTTGTTGATAAAAGATACAAAACACATAGCGTAATTAACATAAAAGTAAGTGGCCCATATATCCACATATCTTTGGCTAACTCGATTTTTTTCAATTTTTTCATTAGATTAGTTCAATTTTTCATTAGGAATTGGGACTAGGACCAAATTGTCGAAAAGAAAGCAAGTAATCTCTGCTACTCTTGCACCTCATGGTGAGCCTGGGTATGCACATGAACACTTTCCTAAGAAAAATTTCCATCTTCCTATAGTGCAAACATAGTCTAACTAGGCAAGGTGTAAGCAACCCATAATCCGTACATCATTTATTTTTGCAAGGAGAAATCACACATAGGGTAATTAGAAAAGGATTGTAAAGGATCAATGCATATCCACATCTCATAACACTTGTGATTGTACACTCCAAATCACACATGAAGCATCAGTAAGCATTGGACCAAAATGCACCTAGTGTGTTGGGACCTTTATCCTCTTCTTATAGTTGATTCACCAAGGCACACCCTAAGAAAAATTGAGACTCTCTAAAAATAATCATTAACCAAACTCACTAAATTCTCCTCACAGGGGCCACAAAAGAAATTATAATTAAGGTTAGGACCATCAGGGGTAGGCATCCAATAAATCGTTGTGGTGATAATACTTTTTGAAACATAGATGTTGACTTTTTAGGGAGCTTCAAATTCGTCTATCTGCCCACGGAAAAAATATCTGAGTGTTACTAGAGACCCATTTCAGAGGGGGTTAAGCTTAGGCCTAGTGCGTGCGGTACTCTTTGGAGCTACCTGACCCATCTAGTGCTCAGTATTGGTAGCTGATTACCAAGAAGGTCAAAACTCGAATGCTCACGTGGGACAACTGTACTTTAGTGGCCAAAATTAGGGCATCCTTCCGTATAGGTGATGATGCAGACAACATTTGATCCCATACCATTACCATGGTTGATTCTTCAGCTACTAGAAGACGTCTCTAGTTTTCGAGACTGTTGTCACTCGAAAATTGGATAGGCAAAAGACATCATGAAATGTCAAGCAGAAGGATTTACAGGAAAGAAAAACATTATAGAATCTGTAAAATTTAACTTTTCCTAAGGTCAAATAGGAAAATTTATCAAGTCGCGCACAGAAAGCACTAGCACTAAGCACTCCAGACGGCCTTTTCTTCGATAGTAGCGGATATATCCATGGCTATCCCTCAAATAGTTGCGTGATCCTGGGTATGGAATAAGGTCACCATCCGGGACCACTTTGCACACTTAAGGAAGAAGATTCTCCACTCAAGGTCGCCAAGGAAAACTGCCTAGAGCCACCTTGAGGCCTCAAGTGTGGCACACAATGGAATCAACCTCCACTCTTGGGTCACCATCCATAATTGTACTAAGAGAGGGAATATGATTTGAATTTTTCCTAAAAAATACCACCATGAGAAGAACAATTCAGAACACATTGTTATGCTGGCCAAATTTCCCAAGAGCAAACCAGCAGTGTGTTATCCAAGCAACAAAGGAGTGGAGGGATTCATTTGTTGGCCATCCAACATCTCAATCCCAAAGGAGAGGTGCATAAGTTGTTCGTTATCTGACCACTCATTCGAGGATAGGGAGAGGCTTGCAAGCAGCTTAAGGGAAGATCCTTCCTTGCTTTGAATATTAGAGGTCCATAGCTCTAAGGATTCACTGCGAGTGTTTTAGTGTTCTACCTCTTTTTACCACCAACAACTAATAAAAGGGGATTCATTCTCTGTTGGTATTCTTAGTTTGTTTAAACTCGATATTGAGCTTGTGTTATATTTGTAATTGTTGTTTCTTGTTTCCTCCTCTATTGTAGCATGTTATGTTTTATAACTAGTTTTCTACATGTCATGATGCTTCACTAACCATCTAACAACTCATTTTTTCCCTATGAAATTTCTTGTAGGAAAGAAACCTCCCCTACCAAGCACCGTGCATTTCATACACCCTCGTGTCAAATGCACCAATACAGGATTGGTGACTCCACTTCTTTTTCTTCTTATGCTAAGTGGTTTTTGTTTTGCAGAACCTGTCTTCTGCCCAAGATTGTTGCAAGACCATTTATTCTCTTCCTTACCTTCTCTCATTCACCCTTCATGAAGAGATTCAGTTCAGAGAAGGCGAAATTTCCATGCACAACAAACCTGCACGCGTTCAACCCAGATAAACGCGCAAGTCACACGCCTGTGTAAAAATAACTCGCGCAGAAACCAGTGAGCACTTTTTTCACTGGTTTTCTTCATTTTTAGCAGTTATAAAGTGATTGGCATCCCATAATAAATCTTCCATCATTGTGTTATGCTGTTTCTTGATTGTTAGGACATGTTTTTGGCCGAACCTTAGCTTAGCTATTACATTGTTCCAATTTTAGTTTATTATCACAAATTCACATAGTTTAATTAGGGGGAAAGTAAGTGGTTTTTAAATCCACACATTCTATCTAAATGAACTAGTTACTGATAATAGACACCAAACACATAGGATTAAGTAGGAAGTAAGTGGCCCATATCCATGCATCTTTAGCTAGTTTTCATTTTTTTCAAAATTTTTACATTAAGTTTAGTTTAAATCTTGCATTAGGATTCAGGACTAGGATCAAAGTATCAAACAAGGAAAGTAATATTTGCCACCCTTGGACCTCTTGGTGATCCTAGGTACGCATATGAAAGCTTTCTATTAATAGTTTTCCATCTCCCTATAGTGCAACATTTAGTCTAATTAGGAAAAATTGTAAGTGACCCATTATCCATGCATTTTTTATTTTCTGAAAGGAACAATTAAACATGGTGTAATTAGGAAGGAGTGTAAAGGATAATCGCATATCCACATCATATAGCATTGTGATTGTACACTTCATTACACACACGAAGCTTCAGCAAGTTAGGACCTTGGTCCTCTTCTTGTCGTCGCTTCACCTGTAGGTTTTAACCTTGAACAAAAATTAGGTACACACGAATCTTATAACAGAAAATAAACAATAGCGAGAGCATAAAACATAAAACAGATAAACACAGAGATTTTCCCCTGGATCCCAAATTGGGACGACCAGCTTGATTTTTCATTATATTCCTTTTAGTGTTACAACACATATATATATACATGCCGAAGCATACATAAACCCCAATCCATTAACCCTGGATTAAAACATAACCATAGTTCCCTTGACTGGATCTACAAAATACCAGGGGCTGAAAACCATCGTACCCCAAAACCATGTGCAAACTCGTGCACAAAACATGGGTGGGTCCGCCTATGAGTGGGTCCGCACACCAAAACAATTTTTTCCAGGGCGTTGCCCCAAAACCCAACAGTGGGGGATGCCTCCCTCCTTGTGACCCCCCTGCTGCGCCCGGCGCAATGTACAGCGCATGGGGCTAGTCGTGGAAAGAATATAACACATACCCAACATTCTCCCACTTATTTTTTTTTTTTCCACAGGGGGCCACAGGAGAGCTTAGTCATTGGGCCAATTCTTCAACACCCATTGTTTCTCTACACCAAGAGAACTTATGAGTGCTCATAGACTGCGTTAATGCATCTGCAACATTCTTCAAAGTGTCCACCTTTACCAGCAACACCCTTTTAGCCTCACCCTTTTAGCCTCAACCATATCTCTAAAAAAGTGATATTGAACATCAATGTGCTTTGTCTTTGAATGGTAAGCAGGGTTCTTAGCTAAGAAAATTGCACTTTGGCTATCACAGTCTATCCTTATAGCTTTCTGTACCAACCCCATACTTGAACATAATCTCTGCAACCAAACTGCCTCCTTGCTTGCATGAGTGGCTGCTATGTATTAATATGCCTCTGTAGTTGAAAGAGCCACTATAGACTGTCTTTTACTCATCCAACTAACTGCGCCTCCAAATAGGCTAAACACATACCCACTTGTAGATCTTCTTTGGTCCAGATCTCCAGCCCAGTCTGCATCAAAAAAACCACGAATGCCCAACATTCTTTCCAATCCTAGTCTTCCTTGGTAGCACAAGCCATAATCACTAGTGCCATGTAAATATCTGAAAACCCGCTTCACTGCTGTCCAATGCTCCTTCCATGGGTTTGACATAAACCTGCTCAATACTCCCACTGCATGTGCAATGTCTAGTCTAGTACAGACCATTGCATACATCAGGCTACCCACTGCACTTGCATATGGAACACGGGACATATCCTCCTTTTCTTCTTGTGTCTTGGGACACTGTTCAGCAGACAGCTTTTTACCTACATGAATCAGAACATTCATCGGTTTACTATCCTGCATATTGAACCTTTGCAATATAGTCTTGACATACTTCCTCTAGTTTAACCAGAGCTTCCTCTTTACCTGATCTCTCTTAATTTCCATGCCCAAAATATATTTTGCATCACCGAGATCCTTCATGACAAATTTGGAGAACAATTGGGTCTTTAAATCTTGGATAATTTCTTTGTCATTTCCAATCAACAACATATCATCCACATACAATACCAAATAAATAACACGGTCTGATTAATTAAAATAAACACAATGATCCTCCTTGCTTCGAGTGAAGCCAAGTCCCCGTATATAGGTATCAAATTCCTGATACCACATCCTTGGTGACTGTTTTAACCCATACAGAGACTTCTTCAACCTGCATACCAGTTCTTTCTTACCCTTCACCATAAAGCCTTCAGGTTGCTTAATGTAGATCTCCTCTTATATATCCCGTGAAGAAATGTTGTATTCACATCCATCTGTTCTATCTCAAAATCAAATGCAGCAGCAACAAATAAAAGTAATCTAATAGAAGTAACTTTGGCAACAGGAGAAAAAATATCACCAAAATTAATTCCCAGCACTTGGGAATAACCTTTTGCTACCAACCGAGCTTTGTATTTCTCCACCTTGCCTTCTACATTCATCTTCTTCTTAAACACCCATTTTCTCCCAATGGGCTTCCTTCCAGCCGGCAACTCCACCAGATCCCATGCCTCATTTTTGTGCAAGGATGCCATTTCATCAACCTTGGCCTCCTTCTAGAGTTTTCCATCCTCGGAATCTACTGCCTCCCTGACAGTTCTGGGATCATCATCAGTTATAGTTAAGGAAAAACCTGAACATAAAGCAGATGGACTATACCTTTCTGGTTGCCTTCTTTCCTGAACTAATCTTCTCAAAGCTGGGGTTTGTGGCTCTTCCTCTTCTGAATCTTCTTCTGCTGTAGAGTCTGATTCATCCTCCTTTAGCTCAAACTCTATCTTCTCATGTTCCTTTGGTATGATTTCATGTTTAACAACATCTTTCACCTCTCTAAACACCACATCTCGGTTGTACAAAACCTTCCTTGTTTCCGGGTTCCAAAGCTTGTAACCTTTTAAACCATCCTTATACCCAATAAAGATGCACCTTTCAGATTTATTATCCAACTTAGTCCTTTTCTCCTTTGGAACATGTACATATGCATCACATCCAAATACCCTTAGATGTGAAAGAGAGGGTTTCTTACCAGTCCATACCTCATGTGGGGTCTTATCCTCCAAGGCTGATGAAGGTGATCTGTTAACTAAGTAACATGCAGTCTCCACTGCCTCTGCCCAGAATTCTTGTCCTAACCCGGTACCACTGAGCATGCTTCTTGCCTTTTCCATCAACGTTCTGTTCATTCTTTTTGCAACTCCATTTTGTTGAGGTGTGTATGGAGTAGTCTTCTGCCGTGCTATACCACACTTCTTACAGAACTCTTCAAATTCCTTCTTGCAGAACTCCCCACCATAATATGTCCTTAGCGCCTTTATCTTCTTCTCTGTCTGGTTTTCCACCAAAGCCTTAAATTCTTTAAATCTATCAAAGAATTCAGATTTATTCCTCAAGAAATATATCCATGTATTCATTGAGAATTCATCTATGAATGAAACATAGTACACAAAATTTCCTAGTGATGGAACTGACACAGGTCCAAACACATCACTGTGCACAAGTTCTAATATCTTGTTCGCCCTCTTAGCACCAGAAGGAAAACTCACCCGATTATGCTTCCCATATACACAATGTTCACAGAAATCGAAATCCAGAGAGCAATTAGACATACCTTCTACCATACATTTCTATGTAGTATCCGAAGGCCCTTCTCTCCAATATGTCCAAGCTTTTGATGCCATAGCATGGTCTTTTCTCCAGAGACAGCTAGGCTTTCCGCTCCACTTTCAGGAACCAAATAACTATTACACCCATCAATAATAGTGCTACCTTGTAGCTTGTACAAAGTTCCAGTCCGAACTCCCCGCATTAATACCAGTGCTCCCCGAACCATCTTGCAGGCATCTTTCTCGAACACTATTTTTACACCTGCATCATCCATCTTGCTTACAAAAATCAGATTTCTGGCCAATGCAAGAATATGTAGAATACCAGGAAGTGTTCTAATCCTTCCACCTTGCAGCTTCAGCTTGACCTTTCCACTTCCGATGATTTTTACCTTCCTATCATCCCCTAGGAAGACATCACCATCATATTTATCATACTCGCAAAACCACTCCCTATGGGGAGTGAAGTGAAAGGATGCACCTGAGTCAATCAACCATGAATCATGATCTACATGTGTATTTGAAGAAGAAGCCAAATACACATCCCCACCTTCATCCGAGGTGTTTTTTGCCTCTGAAGAAGGAGCATCATTAGATCCCTTTCCTTTATCAGGAGCTTTAGATCTGCAGTCCTTTTTGTAGTGCCCTTCCTTTTTGCATTTCTAGCATACCTTTACAAACTTTCCAGGAGATTTAGATCTCCCTCTAGATTTGGATCTCCCACTCGAAACCTTATTCTTGTTTCTATTTTGGGACCTTCCTCGTATAGATAAGGCATCTCCATTCTGGCCCTCCATATATCTTCGTCTCATTTCCTCCGACAACAAGGCTGAGACAATGTCATCAAAATTCAAGGTAGTTGTATTGCTACCTATTGCAATAACCAGACTGTCCCACGAATCTGGTAGAGAACACAACAAACTGATGCACTTATCTTCATCTGATATTTTAATATTAGCAGATGACAGTTGACTTACCACAGTATTGAAGGCGTTCAGATGCTCTGTCACCGATTCTCCATCCTTCATCCTCAGGTTATACAGCTTTTTCCGCAGGAACAAATTATTCACCAGAGACTTATATTGGTACAAAGTCCCAAGTTTTTCCCACAAATTCTTCGCTGTAGCTTCCCCAGATACATTCAACAATACTGAATCTGAGACACACAACCGTATTGTGCTCTTAGCCTTCCGATCCAGTTTCTTCCAGTCTTCATCTGACATTGTCGTTGGTTTAGTACCCGGATCTACTGCGATCCACTGATCTTTATCCACCAGAAGATCCTCCATCTTTAGCTTCCATAACTAAAAACTCTGACCATTAAATTTCTCGATATCTATCTTTCCGTCGCTCGCCATATTATTTCACCACAAGAATCGATCCCACAGATCTCCCACTGAACAGGGTCTACCTCAGGCCCGAGCAAAAAAAAAAAAAAACCCTCAGCAGCAAAGGCGTCCCCTTGAATCCGAAACAGCTCTGATACCAAATGTAGGTTTTAAACCTGAACAGAAATTATCTAAACAAGAATCTTATAACATAAAATAAACAATAGCGAGAGCATAAAACATAAAATAGATAAACACAGAGATTTTCCCCTGGATCCCAAATTGGGACGACCAACTTGATTTTTCATTATATTCCTTTTAGTGTTACAACACATATATATACATGCCGAAGCATACATAAACCCCAATCCATTAACCCTGGATTAGAACATAACCGTAGTTCCCTTGACTGGATCTACAAAATACCAGGGGCCGAAAACCATCGTACCCCAAAACCATGTGCAAAATCATGCACAAAACATGGGTGGGTCTGCCTATGAGTGGGTCCGCACACCAAAACAATTTTCGCCGGGGCGTTGCCCTGGACCCCAATAGTGGGGGCTGCCTCCCCCCTTATGACCCCCTACTGCGCCCGGCGCAACGTACAGTGCATGGGTCTAGTCGTGGAAAGAATATAACACATACCCAACATCACCAAGGCACACCTTAAGCAAAGTAAGAATCCTTAAAACTAACCATTAATTGAAATCATTAAAATCTCCCCACAGGGGTCACAAAATAAATAATAGTTCAGGTTAAGACCATTGGGGGTAGGCATCTAATAAGCCATCATGGTCATTTTACATTCTTGAAACATAGAAGTTGACTGTTTAGAGAGCTTAAAATCTGTCTATCTGTCCATGGAACATAATTCTCAAGCGCTACAGAGACTCGTTTCAAAGGGGATTAAGCTTAGGCCTTGTTACACTAAAATTTGTCACCATGACATTTAGCTACCTATATGGGTTCATCATTACCTATTTATTGCTTCCTCGGAGGTCTAAAAACATAAAGTTCCTGAAACAAGTATTGGAATTGGAGAAAAGCTCTTAAAAATCCTAAAAAGCCTAACTCCACACTTTTCCTAGTCATTCCCTGCAGTACCATGGCTATTTGCTATAAAAATTGCGGTACATCCCGAACGTAAAGCTCATTAAAACTGTGGACCCCCGTAAAAGGTAAAATAAAGAGAAAAGTAAGTTCTAGAAGCCCAGCTAGTCGAATATTCTCCCAGCTGAGGCCTTCTAGAAGCGCTATTTGGTCAAGCTTCGCCCCTTCCATTCATAAACCTTCATCCCTTCATAAATGGAGCTATCCCTTAGTTTTTGGAGCTGAAATCCCATGATGAGAGGGCTTTATCCCTTCCTTTTTGGAGCTGAAACTACCTATCTTCTACTATAAATTGAGACCAAGTTTCAATCTCAAGGGTACTTGGTACTTAGTCCTTGGTAGTTAGTTCAAAGTGCATGCTTCTTGCTTTGGAGAGAGTACTTAGAACTTAATAGTTTTGAAAGGAATTGCTGAGTGAATATACTCTCCATATTCTGCATCATTGGCATGAGAGAGATTACAAACTCATAGCCATAGTCTTATGCTGATAAAGAGATTCAGAGTCTTTTCAAACTGATGGAAACGATTATTCGGGACCCCGGAAGAACCTGTACAAACATCAAGGCATCACAATTGTAAGGTTTATTCTTCAAAGATAATACAAATGGATTCTATTTTCTCATTGAGTTGTTCATTTATCTTTTGAATGATTTAATTCTTAGACTCCTTGATCACTAAGATGTATTATTGCATTCGAATTATCATATTTTGCAGATGCTTTTGATCTGGTTTTCTTGTCTTTGATTTCAGATCTTATATGCTGGATCGATAACTTCTGGAGTGACTGGTTTGAAGACCGAGCAAGCGTTGGACTTTAGGTAGGATTATCTATCTGTAGTTAATGAGTAATTCTTAAGCAAAATAGTCTAGATAAAATGGTCTACATCTGTCTGTTTGTTTCTAGATATCCTTAGGATACTAGGGAGATCGCTTTTGTCTGCAAGAGGGATTCGTCCGTATAACAAACTACCGACTCCTCTGGGGATATCTGAACTTAGTTTTCTCTTATTTTCAGTTTGATTTTTGAGATTTATTTGACTGAGATTAGCTCAAAACTTGATTGGGTAGAAAACTCAATAGGATCCCTGACTGTAAATTTGTATTTTTATTTTTGTCTACTTTGCCTTCCTTCCGCACTTTTTCCTTTAAAACAGAGTGGTAGATTCCACAATCTTTAGTATAATAAAGTGTGGTACCGCACCTTATTCCATTAAAAACTGCAGATCTCTGGAAAATTTTAGAAAAAGTAGAAATTACGTTTTCTGGCATCCCATTACTTGATTTTTGTTCTTTACCCAATTTGTCTTGATTGTCAAAGACTTCTGTGAAAGGTTTCTTTCAGCAATTTCTGTGATTAAGTGATCTATTCAGTTAGTTTGCATATTATGAGTAAACAATTTGCCTAGTCCTCCCATTGCTCTGAATCAGAAACTTTTGTATACCTCAGCTACTTGGTATTTCATTACTTTTTTGTTGAGCCATTGAACTTGATGAAATTGTTATTCTTATGAAAATTTGATTTTATTTTCATTTGCAAACTTATAAAACCTTTAGATAAGGATTTAATTTCATATTAAAACTATTTTTGGATGCTTTGATTTCTTGCTGGAATAAGCAGAAAATTCTTGGTTAGATTACAAACTAGGCTTAAACATCCTCCAACTTTTAGATAGAGTTCAAGATTAGAATTTTCTTTTAGTTTTGAATTTTATTATTTTAGTATTTTTAGTTTTCTTTTGGAAGAAGTTTGTTTTTGTTTATGATCTAAATGATATAAGGAATTTCATTTTGAGAAAAATATCTTTTGGAATTGAAATCTCTGAATTGTCTTCTTTTGAAAGTTTTTCATAGAGGAAAGAAAGAATTGATATTTTGAAAGTTTCTGAAAATCTCTCAACTCTGTCCTCTAGTTAGATTTCATTGAAAAGAAATGAGTTGTTTATCATATAGATGCATTATAGTGAATTTTGAGTCAGGTCATTAAAACATCATCAAGTTTCATTTCCGTACCCATTGTCCTAAGAAACTGCCAATTAAAAGTAACGCTTAATTAAAATCAATCTAGAAATTTTATATTTTCTAGGGATATTTTCACCAACATAGCTTAGGTTAGTGTCTTGGAATAGGTTTTAGTTAACTCTCCAAGACAGTAAAAACAAACAAGTAGTTGATCTTGTGGTAGGAAAATCCAATTGTAGCATGTATGCTCTGGGAAGCTCCTCCTAAAGGAGTCAAGCACGAGATCATATCCGAACCAGTGAGGTAATCATACCTATCTCATTGGGAATGATAGAAGATGTGCACGTATTAAAAATGGTAAACTCGGATAAACCATTGTCGAGGAGATCTGAGTCACTTGTCGATAAACCTTGGATTATGTCAAGGAGCCTTCAAGGGGTTGAGCTTGTTACTCTACCCTTGCGTGTATATCGGATCGTAGACTGTTCCCCTAGGTATATGTGTTCCTGTTGGTGACCTTCGTGACCATAAAATATAGGATTCTTTCCCAAGGTGACGGTGGAGGGGAGGTCCCACTTTACCTAGAGCAGACATCGGCTAGACTCACTTGGACTCTCCGGAGGGTTATCTTCACTCGAGATGGTTTAAGTGGAGAAACTTGCACCGGTATGTTCCATTAAGTAGGTTGTCGAGGTAACTGTTCCAACCGCCATTTCTGCATTAAAATTATACGATGTTGGATTTCATTACTAACTAGTGTTTTTAGTGCAAGGATCTACTGCTTGTGTGTGGATTGATCTGTTAGATTTTTATAGGTGTGTGATTCATTTGATTGTTTCCTTAGCGACTTTAGAGTTTGCTTGGATTTTTTCTTTGTTTGCGTGTGTTAAAAGTTTTAATCGTGGCTTAATTACCGAGATGATCACGTAGAACTCAGGGGAAGCCCCCTGAGTACACACCAAGCCAACTAGAAAGACTTAAATCTCTGATACCAAATGTTATCGGTAGAACTGGTTTAACGGAACAAGGAGAATCATCCATAATTTTTCATCCTAATTCTAAAGTAGATCAACCGCAAATAGCAGAACATACTCCATATACAGTTTCAATTTCCGAATTAACTGAAGTTGCTTCTGCAATAAGTGAATTATCACTTGAAGAACCTAAAATTTCTGAACCGGAAACTGAACCTGCTACATCAGAACCTACTTTAGAATTCATTACTCCAACTTCAAATTATCTTGATTCACCTAGAGTAAGAAATCAGATTACAGAATATCTTCCTCCTTGTCTCATTAGTATTGAAGAAATCACTGATATAGAGGAAGAAATTGTTCTTCCTTCAACTCAGGAAACTTTGGAACTTAGAGAACGTGAATCAATTTTTTATAGTCCTTTTAGAAAAGATGCTTGGTATTCTTCATTGATAGATTTTCTACAAAACATAGGTCTTCATTACTCGCCACCCCGAATTCATTTTTTCCCTACACCAATAGGTTATAGACCTCAACTAAACATGTCTAGTGAGTCATCTATGTTTACTGAATCACCAGAAACATTTCTGTTTGGTGGTCCGTATGTTCCTGTAGGCTATCAGTTTCTCTCTGGTACATTCTTAGGAGCATATCCTCTTCCTAACAAACCAATGTCATCATCTGGCCCGAATGAATCAAATACTAGAACTTTGAACAATGAGCAATTTTATATGATGTTTGGAAATATCCCGAACTCCGGTTCTCAAGGTAGTAATTTATCGACTAGGGGAAACCTCAAAATAGTCAAATAGAGCCTGGGGGGCAACCTCAAAAACAGTAGATACCTCAAAGTCAGTATCAACCTCAAGGACAATACATACCCCATGGTCAGCCTCAAGGATAGCATATGCCTCAAGCTCAGTACGTGCCTCAAGGTCAATACCAACCTCAAGGGCAATACCCAGCTCAAGGATTGCAACCTCCTTTAGGACAAGAGTTCTATCCAGAACAAAAAATGTTACAAGGAGGTGTAAATTATCCAGTCAATTATCATCCATATGTTTAACTAAGTTACGGTCCATCTTATGTACAACCTTCATTGGGACCTTCATATCCCGGAATGGTGTGGGATCCATCTCAAGTCCAACAGAATTTACAACCAAATATGCAAGTATCTTATTATCAAACTGGAAAACAAGTTGATTATAATCAACCCCAACAAAATTTCCAACCTGTCATTCAAACACCTGCATCTGGTCCTGTTCAACAACCTGGTCTGAGTACACCTACGACTCTACCCCAAACTGCTGCTCATACTTCTGTTCAACCTACCACACCTATTCCTAGAGTGTCTAAAGCTCCTATTACATCTGCCCCTCAAACATTAGTACAGATTCCTCAAGTTTCTATTCCACAATCTAGACCTACAATTCAGACTACTGTTCAGATGCCGACAGGACAAGCTAGTACAAGTACAGTTATAACAAGTCAAACTTAGTTTACTTATCAACTGTATCAGGGGCCGTATCAATATGGACCTGTTCAAACTCAAGTCCACTCACAACAACCCTACCCTGGGTATACATATCAGACACCTTTTCAACCCCAGTATGGTCTGATTATTCCCGGTTATCAAGGGGGCACTCTGATTTCAAATGTACAACCTATTCCAGGTTATCCGGATATCCTCCTCCTAAGACTGGTTTAGTCTCACAAGGCTATCAACAAGACCCTACCCATCGATTTCCATTCATATCAACTTTAGATTTACCAGATTTATCTCCCCTTACAAATGATCCTATCTATTATCATCCGTATTGGCCGCATATGACACATAAGTTGCCCAATGATATCCCAAAGTTTGAAGGTAAATCAAGAGAGGATCCTTTTAACCATGTCATGACTTACCACCTTTAATGTGCATCCAACTCATTAATCAACGATTCCATTCGACTTAGACTTTTTCAGAGAAAGTTAATAGGATTAGCTGCCAAGTGGTACATTGAATTACCATGAGGCTCATTTACCAATTTCAACGCTCTAGCAAATGCTTTCTTAACTCATTTTCAATTTCCAGTCAAATACGACAATGGCACGAAATTATTTACTTCACTAAAACAATCTACGCCTACATACATATCAGATCATATTCATGAATGGCGACGTAGAAGACGTTTGGTAAAAGTTTTTATTCCAGATCAAATATTGGCGGAATGGTTTGTCAAATGATTCCTACCAAAGATCACTGAAGATGTAGCCAAAGCAGGAGTTGTCACATAAGAACAAGTTATTGCTCAAGCTTAGTATCTTGACTTGGTATATACCTAGTCCGAAACTTTGTACAAGAAAATCCCCGATTTACTACGTCCTGGTTAGATAACAACAACTCCTTCAGGGTCTCATGCCACTGATGGTGTAATCAGTTCAGTTAGTACGACCAAGAGTAAGAAGAAATCTTCAAAGGTTACTTCTCCCATAATAACTTCACCTGATTCACCAAAAGGAGAATCTTCCTTGGAAACTTCTGCCGATATTCACATTGTAGATTCATCTACCGCAAAGTCGAAATCCAGCAACAAGAAGAAGGGGAAGAAAAATAATAAGTAGACTTCATATCCCAAGGAAAAACTGATAAAAATGAATCAACTGATGATAAACGGAAACCTCGTTATCCTTGTCTTATCTGTGATGAGGATCATTTCACCAAGGAATGTCCGCATAGGGCTGAGGTGTCTAAATTCGTCAAAGGTTCATCCACCCCTATTGTTTTGAAGGATCCTTTTCCTGTTCAAGATAGAAAAATGATTGGATCTTCCTCCAATGCATTAGCAGATATTTTGATGGTTGCGACTTGATCACAAGATTGTGGTAGTAAAAACCATGTTGCTGATAAAGAAGTAGAAAATTCTAGTTCTGCACCAGCTACATCTCCTTCGGTTTCTGATCCATTACATATCGAGAAACTGAATCCTGATTTAGTAATTAAACCGCCTGTTAAAGGTGTACTTCGTAAATCAACTTTCAATCCACATGCGAGAGATGATTAGAATTACAACATTGTGGAGGATTTAGCAATTTCTCCTTCAGCAATGTCAGCCTTAGAAGTGCTGCAATCATGTCCAGCACAAAGGAAATTACTCTTATCAAAAATTGGAGCTATAGATCTTCAGGATTCAAACCCCATGGTCTTCGATTTAGAAAATTTTACACCTCGTCTCCCTCATGAAATGACTTTCCAGATCCCAGTACTAGTCAAAAACAGATGTTGCTTTCGTACTGTTATTGATGAAGGAGAATCTATGTGTATCATGTTGTTAAACTGTTGGAAATCACTTGGTTCTCCAACCTTTAACCAGTCACCAACAATCCTTAAAGATTTTGATGGAAGAGGATTCCATCCATTCAAAATTTTACAGGATCTACCTATAGAAGTCGAAGGAAAAACCGTTAATTTAGATGTGGAAGTAGTTGATGCCCCTCTAGATTACAACCTTCTTCTGGGTCGAAGTTGGTCTTATGCTATGACTGTTGTCGTGTCATCCGTCTTTCAGATAATTATGTTTCCTCATCAAGGAAATATTGTGAAAGTCGATCAGCTTTCATATTATTCGTCTGACCCAGCTTCTACTGATAGTATTCAGCACGTAGGAAAAACGACTATCCCTTATGGGGATGTAGGAGTAGGTTTAATCAAATATTTCGCTTTAATGGGAACTTTTTCTATGCCTCCACCTAACTTACTGCATAATATTGTTAATATCAGTATGATTACATCAAGCACTATTCCATTTGTTGATCCTTGGGTAGTGCCTTCAGAATCAGAACTAGATTCATTCAATGTCAGGATGCCTTTGAGTCCTTTTGAGATAGCATATCAAGCAGTATAGTCATTTTCTGATCCTTTATCAACTGATGCTGATCCAATGAATGTGATCAACGAAGAATCATTTTCAACATCAAGCTCAGTTACAATATCAATTCCTGATCCTTTTCATCAAGTGTTTCATACTGATGAAAGCATTCATGAATTCTTGTCTGTAGATGAATTTCCATGGGATGATCTCCATCATAGGTCATCATTTTTATCTGTGTGATAAATTCAAAAATAAATTTTCCTCTATTTTTACAACTAATTATGTCGAGAAACCTCAAAGTCCAATCTCGATCACAAAATTGGATTCTGAAGTAAATTTGGGGAGTATTTCTTCTACCATTCCTATTGACATCTCAGTGAAACCCAAAATTCTTAAAAACATTCATATAGGTGCTTCATTTATGCCAGATGAAATTTCTACATATAAAGCCCTATTTCAAGAATTCCGTGACATATTTGCCTGGTCTTATGAAAAAATGGTAGGAATCGATCACAACATTGTCATTCATGAAATAAAGACTTACCCGGATGCTAAACCTATTATACAACGAATACGTCTAATACATCCATGAAAAGCTATTGCCATTAAAGCTGAATTTGAGAAATTACTAAGAGAAGGTTTTATTTATCCAATCCCGTTAACGGATTGGGTATCTAATATCGTTCCTGTTACAGAAAAACAAGGAAAAATATGAGTATGTGTTGAATATAGGGATATTAACAAAGCTTTTCCTAAAGACAATTATCCAACTCCTTATATTGACCAAATTATTGAAGATTGTGCTCAAAATGAAATGTATTCATTCATGGATGGATTTTCCAGATACAATCAAATAAACATTCTCCCTGCCGATCAACCAAAAACAACATTCATTTGTCCTTGGGGAACGTTTGCTTATTGTAAATTACCTTTCAGATTAAAGAATGCTGGGAAAATTTTTCAAAGGGAAATGTCCTATGCTTTTCGTGACATTAAACACATTTTGCAACCTTATCTCGATGATTTACCTGCTCATTCATTACACAAGGAAGATCATCCAACTTACTTACGAGCAATTTCTATGAGATGTAGGTATTATAGGATTCGCTTGAATCCACACAAGTGTGTTTTCTGTGTACAATTTGGTTGGTTACTGGGATTTGTCGTTTTGGAATAAGGCATTCGTGTCAACCCTTAGAAGGTTGAGGCCATTATCAATTTACCTCCTTCCTCACTCCGCCAAATCCAAAGTTTGCAGGGGAAAGCAAATTTTCTGCGTAGATTCATATAGAACTATGGTGAGTTAACCAAAGTTTTTACCAGGCTTTTGAAACATAATATTACTTTCATTTGGGATGAGATCACCGATCGATCTTTTGATGCTTTAAAACACGTGTTGACCCATGCACCGTTATTGCATCCACCAAATTATAGCCAGGATTAATTTTTTATACTTAGCAGCCTCTGATTCGACCATTGGAATGATATTAGTTCAGGAAGATGAATTCCATAATGAACATGTGATTTACTATCTCAGTAAAAATCTCAATCCCATAGGGATTAAATACTCGCATGTGGAGAAATTGGCCTTGGTAGCAGTTCAAGCTGTCCAACGTTTTCGTCATTACATTTTGTTACGAAAAACGACTGTGATTTCTAATTGCAACCCGATGATGTACATTTTGACTAAAAAATTGCTTGGGGGAAAATACTCGAAGTGGATAGTTATCCTTCAAGAGATTGATTTAGAATTTGGAAAATCCAAATCAAAGAAATCATCGGTGTTCGCCGAACTTATGTGTGACTTCCCAAATACTAAGACGGAAACTGTGGTAAAGCATCTGATCGCTGATGAATCTATGTTTCTTATCAGTACATTATATTATTGGTAGGGGGATATCATCATTTATCTCCAAACCCAAACTTTTCGGCCTAAACTTTCACGTTCACATCGAAGAAAGGTCCGTTACCAATACCATCAATACAATATTGTTGGAGACACGTTTTATTGTCGTGGTGCGGATTTTGTATTTCGACATTGTTTAACTCATGAAGAGGCTAAACGAGTTTTGAATGACTGTCGTTCTAGAGCATGTGGCGGTCATATGTCTGGGTATGCCACAACCCAAAAGATATTGCGTGCTGGTTATTTTTAGCCTTCATTATTTAAATATTGTATTCTTGCAGTCCGAAAATGCCACAATTGTCAAATTTTTTATCGAAAAATGCGTGCACCACCAGCTCCTCTTCACCCCATAATTGTTGTCAGTCCTTTTGCAAAATGGGGCATTGATTTCATTACATGTAACCCTCACTCGGTCGAGCATCATGGGTATATTATTCTAGCAGTAGATTATTTTACCAAATGGGCCGAGGCGATGCCTACATTTGCGGCAGATGGAAAAACTATAGCTAATTTTGTATTCAATCACGTGATTGCTCGATTCAGTGTACCCCAAGCTATCATTACCAATCATGGGAGCCATTTTCGAAACATTATGATGACCGAAATTTCTAACCAGCTTGGCCTGCGCCCATGATATTTCTACTCCATATTACCCACAGGCTAATGGTCAGGTTGAAGCTGTCAATAAATTTTTAACCACTATTATTAAACGGATAATCGGAATTCATCAATCGAATTGGCATACTATGCTTTTCTCAGTACTTTGGGCATACTGAACCTCAGCAAAAACCACAACAGGTTTCACTTCTTTTCAACTGGTCTACGGTTTAGAAGCTGTGTTACCGATTAAATGCGAAATACCATCACTCCAATTAACGATAGAGTTACTACCAGCTACCTCTGAGGAGGAAAAATGCTTTTTGTACCTGGCACAATTAGATGAGACTCGGTGCACCGCTGCATTGGCAGCCGAAGCTTATAAAAAATGTGTTAAAACTCAGTACGATTGAAGTGTTATACCTCGTGTTTTTTCAGAGGGTGACCTAGTATTGGTATATGACCAAGCTAATGATAAACTAGGAGCTAGGAAATTTGAACCTATGTGGCATGGTCCTTATATTTTCAAGCGAGTGCTTGCAAAAGGGGCTTACGAATCGATTGATTATGACGGGGTCTCTTTAGGTAAACTTAGAAATGGACTTTATCTGAAGAGATATTATGCTTGATTTTTTGTGTGAAGATATTACCTGTAGATTAGTTATTTTTTCTTTATTAGCTTCTTTAGATTAGATGAGTGTGTCTAGTTAAAGTTTGCGTTGACTACTGTTCCTGCTTATCTTGATTACTCTTGATATTGCAGATGTCGACGTCCCTTCAAGCTTACATTGGTTTTGCTGATGGTGCTTGTTGTAGTAAACATAATATCTCTTCCGCGGCCTGGGTCATCTATTCACCCACCAATGAGTTAGTTTCTATGTATGGGGTAAGCCTTGGTCAAACAATGAATAATGTTGCAGAATATAACGCATTGATTGAGTTATTATCTGATGCCATTTCATTTGGCATTCGGCATTTGATCGTTAGGTTAGATTCTAAAATCATTGTATTACATTTAAACAGAGTATACACAATTAAAAATCCAGTGTTACTAAGATTATTATTGAAGGTTCATATCTTGGAAAGGCAGTTTGATTACATTGAATATCAACACATTCTAAGAAATTTAAATATATTGGTTGATGCATTAGCTAATAATGTTATAAATAGACATTTGCGACATTAAAACAGTAAGTTAAAACAAAATTCGATAAGTGTTGAACAAGATAGCTGTTGAAAGTACGCATATCATAGATAGAGTTTGTGTTTCAAAAAATATTACATCGTATAGGACCATAGGTTTAAAACACCTTATGATCCGAAAGGTAGTGATACAAAAAGAAAAAATACAATGATCTGCGATGATCATCCACTATCCGTGGTGATGATCATGATAATACACTATTTCTCGTGCCACTCTACACAAATATCTCCGAAACTGGCCAGGAACACCAGCAACATGCCTTTGGAGGCATAGAGGAATATCATCCATACTAGTCTCTGGAATGTCTCTGGTTAACCTCTCTAGATGGTGCCTCTATAGCATTCAACCACTGTCTGCATCTGGGCTTTAGTAGCCACGTGTGGAGCTGCACTCCCACACAATCTAGCCACTGTGAACGTAACCACTTTGAGTTCAAGATAGATAATGGTTTTTATATCAATTCAGTTGTCTTTTGGATCAGCCTCTTCATTACAAAATTCTTGTTGATAGCTAGCTATAGACTAGCCACCTTGCCTAGCCCCAAACAAGGAAATAGGTTCTCCTCTTTTGGACAAACCTGTAACGAAGTATATATCCTCGAGCTCAATTTCGAGCCGATGATCACCGATAATGAAACACTGTTCTTGAAAATCCCACCTGTTCACCAACCATGTCAAGAGCTCTACTTGAGCCCTCATGCCCTACATTGCCCAATATTTGTATAGTCCACAATTTTTCAAAACACGCAATGTGGGTAAACTTCCCATAGCTGCTTCATCTATTGCCTCATGTTCACGTTCTCTCCATTCAAGCATTATGGATACTCTGCAATAGACACATTGAAAGTTTACATCCAATTAGAATGGAAAAATTTGGCTTAATTTGAGAGAAATCATATTTTTATTTTGTTCACTATGCCTCCGCACTTTTTGCATTAAGACAGTGCGAGCTACCGCACACATTATACACGAAAAGTGCGGGAACCCGATAATTTTCCTTTGGAAAATTGTCGGGGTCCGCAGGTACTGTGTGTTTTACTTGCGGTACCCCGAGAGCAATTTTTTAAACATATTTTTCTCTTAAAAAATGATTTTAAAGCCTAAAAAGAGAATGTAAACGGACAAAAATGAAGAGAAATGTATTGTGGATTACCTGAAGTCGACGGTTTTGGATTCAGACAGTCAATTTTTTTTATATCTCCTTCGGAACTTTTTCTACCAAAAGCTCTCAACTTTCACTCTGGATGCAAATGGTAAAAATGAATTGGTTAAACTACTTTTTATAAGATTTTTTGAATAAATAAAATAATATTTTATTTATTTTCCACTTTGAAAGGTTGTTTTTCAAATAATTTTTACTGATCTAAAACATGTATGTTTAATTTTTTGGGATTTTGTGCAGAATACAAGATTTTCAGGTGAAATAATCATTTTGGCAATGAGTATGCTTTTTGTCACTTTTCGAACTCGTTAAAACTTACAGAAAAAGCGACACTATATGAGTACATTTTTATCACTTTTTTCAAACTCGTTAAAACTTATAGAAAAAGCGAAACCATGGAGTCCTCTTTTAAGCCCATTTTCAGACTCTCTAAACATGAAAAGTTAGTCGAGTACTTGACCATTTGAACTCGTTAAAGGAAATGAACAGTCGTCCCTTCAGTATAAGTTTACCCCTTTTCCGGACTGAAATGGACTATTTACGAAAAAGGTATACGTTGACTAATCATGGTCAATAGAATTCTCTCCTGCATTATTTTATCCTTTTTCAGGCTTGAGAGACTAAATTTACGAAAAATTACACCCACGGAGTTTTCTTAAGGTTTTCTTCTTAAGAAAAAAACTGAAAAAAACTGAGTTTCACCTATACTGGACTCGTTAAAACTTAACAGTAAAGGACCTATAAAATATAAACAGGAACGACCAACTCCTTCTTAGGGTTCTATTTTAATACTAAGTTGGACTCCTCTGAAGGACGAGCTTATATAAAAAGAAAATTTTATCCTCCTCAAGCTTGTAAAAAATAAAGAGGTACTTGCCAAAAATGGTGGGGGAAAAGAGAGAAAATAAATCCAGTTGTCACACTTCGTTTTAAAAAGTTGTATACCACTCTTGAACACGACACTTTTGTCACATTCATGTTCGGGTTGGGAGAATCCTTTGGCCAAACAGTTAATCGAATCACATTTAAAGTCTTCAACCGGTTTCTGGGTATTAGCTTTCAATCAATCATTACCATATGCAATGTCATTATGTGTTCAAGAGATCATTTTAATAAGCCATTCATTTCAAACATTTGTCTCCATTCACGTTGACCATCCCTGAGTCAGTCCTTGCTTAAAATTTCTTCAAAACTTGACCTAATGGTTTCGTGTCGTGGGCTTTCCTACGATGAATCACTTTCTTTCGACGACAACTCATCATCTAGAAAGTTGATCTATAATCCTAACAGTACCTTGGAATCTGCATGCCCTAATGGCAGGTTTCTCGCTTTCGACGATAGGTTGCATAATTTACCTTCGATCGAATGATTCTGTGAAATGTTCGACTTCAGATCAAAAATTCACATTTCATAGATTGTACTGAGTACTTTGAGAACCATTTTCATTATTGGTGGTTTCTCTCACACTTGTTAACAATTCACATCATTGACTGGTAATCAAGTGGTTTCTACCATGTTTGACTTCGACACAATCAATCGCATGGATAGAATCGTACTAGTTCGAGAAGCAGGAATCAAGACCCTGGATCTAGTTTCCACCATCCAAGCTGCGAGGAAATTTATTATTCATCATACAGTAGACTACTTCTAACAGATGGTTGCATCCATAATGTGTCTACTCTTTATGTAATTCTAAAATCATTTTTGTATCAAAACATGTAGTTAGTTTTTGATCTGAGTATGGGAATGCCTACCTCAACGATGATATACATATATATATGCTTGCATTGAATGTTTTTTCAGGGTTTCAATCGGTGTGCCTGCAGGTCGATCCTCAGAATGATAAAGCACTTCACTCTTCAGAACTCTTCAGACTTCACACTTTAGGGGGTAATCTGTTACACTAAAATTTGTCACCGTGACATTTAGCTGTCTATATGGGCTCATCATTACCTATTTATTGCTCCCTCTGAGCTCTAAAAACATAAATTTCCTGAACCAAGTCTTGGAACTGGAGAAAAGCTCTTAAAAATCCTAAAAATCCTAACTTCGCACTTTTCCTAGTCATTCCCTGCGGTACCACGGCTAATTGCTATAAAAATTGCGGTGCATCCCACACATAAAGCTCATTAAAACTACGGACCCCCGTAAAAGGTAAAATAAAGAGAAAAGTAAGTCTAGAAGCCCATCTTGTCGAATATTCTCCCAGCTGGGGCCTTCTAGAAGCGCTATTTGGTCGAGCTTCGCCCCTTCCATTCATGAACCTTCATCCCTTCATAAATGGAGCTATCCCTTGGTTTTTGGAGCTGAAATACCATGATGAGAGGGCTTTATCCCTTCCTTTTTGGAGCTGAAACTACCTCTCTTCTACTATAAATTGAGACCAAGTTTCAATCTCAAGGGTACTTAGTACTTGGTGGTTAGTTCAGAGTGCTTGCTTCTTGCTTTGGAGAGAGTACTTAGAACTTAATAGTTTTGAAAGGAATTGCTGAGTGAATATACTCTCCATCTTCTACATCATTGGCATGAGAGAGATTACAAACTCATATCCATATTCTTATGCTGATAAAGAGAGTTGGAGTCTTGTCAAACTGAGGGAAACGACTATTCGGGACCCCGAAAGAACCTGTACGAACATCAAGGCGTCACGGTTGTAAGGTTTCTTATTTTTATTCAAAGATAATACAAATGGATTCTATTTTCTCATTGAGTTGTTCATTTATCTTTTGAATGATTTAATTCCTAGACTCCTTGATCACTAAGATAGATTATTGCTTTTGAATTATCATATTTTGCAGATGCTTTTGATCTGGTTTGCTTGTCTTTGATTGCAGATCTTATATGCTGGATCAATAACTTCTGGAGTGACTGGATTGAAAACTGAGCAAGCGTTGGACTTCAGGTAGGAGTATATATCCGTAGTTAATGAGTAATTATTAAGCAAAATAGTCTAGAGAAAATGGTCTAAATCTATCTATTTGTTTCTAGATATATTTAGGATACTAGGGAGATCGCTCTTGTCTGCAAGAGGGATTCATTCAAATAACAGGCCTAGTGCATGCAATACTATTTGCGGCTACCTGACCCATCTAGTGCTCAGTACTGGTAGTTGAATACCAAGAATCTCAACACTCCAACGCTCACATGGGATGACAGTACTTTAGTGACCAAATCTAGGGCATCCTTCCCTATAGGTGATGGTGCAAGCCACACTAGATCCTCTTACATTTACCTTGGTTGATTCTTCGGCTGCTGGAAGGCATCACCAGTTCTTTCGAGACGTTAGCCCTATTACCCATCATAATATATCTTCACAAGGCCTTGTTACATTTGAGAGTGTGAGGACGATTCGGTCGTATAGGATTTTTGAGTATCATATGCGAAACAACCAAAACCATATTTTTTGATTGCTTGATCACATAGTATTAATCTAAAGGAGAAACTTACCTTTTATTTTTCGCTTTGTTTTATGTATGTGATCACATTTTTCTTTGATAATAATCTCTCTCCTCTCAGGAAAACTAAAAATATTTCCAAAATCAAACCGATTCGACACCATAATGGACCCAACGAGACCTCGTCAATCTAGATGGTTTTTGGACCTTCCCCCATAAGAGGGAGGAGTGACAGGTCTTTCGCCATTCAGGCATCAAAGACGACACACAACCACTCTTATTGGTTCATCCTTTATTGGGGCATATTTATTTGGAAACCCCTAATATTGAACCAATGCCACACATGTGCAAACCCCCTCAGGGTCACCACACACCACTCCTCCCACAACCCCCAGAGGGCAGAGGAGTGCCACCCCTTCGGGGAGTCAACAAAACACACAACTAGGTACGTCACAGGGTAATATCCCCCAGAACCCCCCCATACACAACTAGATTCCTGTGTTTCCATAATTCATAATGGCACTCAATACTCAGTTACCTTTCCTAGCATCATTAAACCTCCAAGATCTATCAAAGATAACAAATGATCCCATTGCACACAACCCCAATTGGCCCCCCATGCCCACGAAGCTACCTTCAGACATTCCAAAATTCAAAGGGAAGCAAGCGGAAGACCCTAGAAATCATGTTATGAATTTCCACCTATGGTGTTCATCAAATAGTAATATTGATGATACTATTCGACTAAGACTATTTCAACGCACCTTAATCGGACTAGCCACGAAATGGTATGTAGAGCAGCCTTCTGCTTCACATGGAACCTTTAGCGCCCTCGCTACTACATTCCTCACATATTTTCAGTCACCCATCCACCACGATTCAGGAATGGAGTTACTGACTCATTTTAGGCAAACACCAGCTGTCCATATCTCAGACCATCTCCATGAATGGTGGCGACGTCGAAGGTTTTGCAAAGCCAAACTCGATGATAGAGTTTTAATGGACCTATTTTTGAAGACTCTCACAGAGGAGATTTCAAAGCATGTGGCAACCCAAGGATCTACCTCTGAGGAGGATGCCATTAGTAAATCCAAACAACTCAAACTTATATACACCAAGTCATGATATATTTACAGCATCCTTCCTAATGCCCCGCGCCTGCAAACTTACAAAGAATTACTAGGCATGTCAAATACTGTAGATGGATTGATTAGGTCATTGATCCAAGGTCACATAGGCAACATTATCCCGTACCTAGGTTACTCATATGATCTTAACTAGAACATCACACAACTGGGCTAACATTAGATTCATCCTACACCTCTGTAGAATATGACCAATCGAGCGTCGTCATACCACCATCAACAGGGACATGTACCCCAATATTCCCCTCCCCCCAGCAACCATATACAAACAAAGGACATGAACCCCAATATTCCCCTCCCCCATCACAAAATCCACTGCTACAAAATAATGCACCGGTGAACTTCGTGCAACCTTCTCAGGCTCAGTCATGCCAGTCTTACGATGAGTAGAATCATAGTAATTCTCCTAAGGCTGCAAGAAAAAATCCTAAAAATAAAAAAAAGGGAAATTCTGGACATGGGGGCAGTAACCAACAACGCCCTCCACGATCTCAGGCTGGGAGCAACCCCAACCAGAATAAAAACCAGGAGCCAAATAACTCCCAAAGGCAGAACAAGAGGGATAATCTGCGGACAAACCATTCTTATGCTATTTGTGGTGAGTATGGCCATTACACTCATCACTGTCCTGAGCTAAAGAAGCTTCAGAGTAAACGTGGACAAGGGGGACCTACACATCAAACCACTATAATGCAGGAGTCCTTCCCCCACCAAGGAGCAGTTAGTACCCAATAGCAACAACCACCCCCAAATGATTCAGGAAATAACAACCGTAAAATCTATATGAATGGCGAGGAAATGTTCTTTCAGACAAGGAATCGAAGCTATGATACCCCTCTAGACACCAACTCGTCATGGGCTAGCACGAGTGCACCTACTGCACTGTTAACTATATCCAAAATGCCTATTGAACCCTTGCCAAAGATGGCTAAAGGTCCAAAAAGGTGAGTAGGACACCACTACAAAGCGACCCATAACTATAACATCGTGGACGATTTAGCACAATCTCCCTCTTTCATGTCAAATTTAGAGGTCTTGCAATATTTCCCAAAGAAACAGAAAGCCTTAATTTCCGTGTTAGGCGCCATTGACCCTGATGATTTGCGCCTATTGGTTTTTGACTTAGATATATCCACCCCCAGGCTTCCTTCATTGGTCGCTTTCCAGATACCGGTGTCAGTCCATAACATCACTATACACCGATGTATCATTGAGGAGGGTGCATCTACATGCATAATGTCCAAAAGCATTTGGTAGAAGTTGGGATCTCTCGAAATGAAGCCATCCGACATCACACTCAGAGCATACGACGAGCGCCCTTCTGCTCCCGTCGGTCTCTATCAGAATGTCTCGGTCAACTTGTCCAGCAAGATGGCACTCATAAATATTGAGGTCTTGGATGCTCAAATTGGCTAGAATATACTCCTTGGGAGGAGTTATATGTACACCATGTCTGCCATAGCATCCTCCGTCTTCCGAATAATTATGTTCCCCCACGAGGATCGCATCATCACTGTTGACTAGTTGATATATCATGACAAATGACCCATGACAACCGCAGATGTCGTTCTACCCTATGTACACACATATACAATTCGCTCATGTAGTACTAAGAATATGACCCCATCTAGTTCAAACCGTCATCTATCCTTGGATCATTCCTAGGAGATCCCCTTGTCATACCAGAATCATTCTATGATATCATAGGGGCCCCGATGTGCATGATGTCATCATCAAACACTGAAACAAGCCAGGAGACAGAGACTAGTAGTAACGAAACTGAGGCCACTGGCATGACTTTTCTACCCTATGCCATCTCCCAAACTCCATTCTTATACCCTCCACCTGGTTTGGTGTCACAACAAGTCTTGGCAATGGTAACGTTTCCAAACATGTCTTTCACGATACCTATATGGTATCTCATCCCACCAACCATGTTAGGAGCCCTTGGAATTACATCTACAGGAATAACCCCCATACCTCCTCATAAGGAAACACTGGTTAAAGAGATTCCCATAGCAACGCCGATTAAAGTGACCATGAAAACCCACAAAAAGGGAAAAATATAGAAAACCCCAGCATGCCAAGGGCACTGCAACCTTGTGCATTATGCGATATTGTAGGCCATCCTACCAATATTTTCCTAGAGTTAGATGAATTAAAACCTATCCTAAGCTCTGAAATAAATATTGCGGCCACAAGTTCCCATAAAAAGGAACCAACCACAAAAAATCAAGGCAAAGCATTGTGTACCAACCACGCATGCGCTATCTGCAACAATTATGGGCATTACACTCATCATTGCCTAGAAATTCTGCGATATAGGGATGCTTTACATGCCCTAGAAGAGGCAAGGCAATGATGAGGTCATATTATACCTACAAGAGGCAAGGAAATCACCTAAGAGACTTCCATTTATTCCTACTCCTCCCGTACAACGTTGTGCACTCTGTGATGAATGCGATAATTTCATCGTCGAATGCACAACCCTGGAGCTGTTTTAGAGATGGTATCCTGTTAACCCTGTATACTATGTTGGCCTATGAGAAACCCAATATTCATGTCAGGTATGTTCTGGCGATCACCCATTATGTCATTTCCATTATATCCCTCGATTTCGTTCGGTGTTAACCAGTTTACGCATGGCCATAATGCGCATCTCCCTAGGAGACGGCTCAGATACCGAATCCATGGAAAGCTCAACAACACAAGAGGATGTGACAAGCAGATCCATTCTCTTCCTGTCTGAGGAAAAACAACCAGTTGGGGGGCACATGTCACCCCCAATCGCCCTCAACAGAGAAGGCCAACCTGTGCGTTATGCAACGCACTTAACCATTTGGTCGCCAAATGCCTGGACCTAGAATCGCTACGCAGATGGTATCCAATCACCTCACCAGCCCAGAGGGAAGGGAATACCCAAGAAAGACATTATTGTCTAGTGTGTCAAGGCAACCATCATGGTCAACACTGTACTTACATCCCTCAAGTGCGCTCACTAATAGAAATCATACGTTCATTGGAAACACATCGTCAGGATATAATCAGTCTAGAGACAAGACAACCTTGTAATATCCCAAATGGGATATTTTATGAATTTTTCCATAAATTAATTCAACCATAAAATTACCAAAATATTGCCATGTAAAAATACCTTCCTAAATTCAAGTTGTCAACATTATAAAAAATAAACCACAATATTTATGGGAAATGGATAATATAACATGCAACTGAATAATAGACATTATAATCATGCAGAAGATCTCAACCTTATTTTATTAATATAAACTGCTAGTACAAAACTAGAGATGGTTGAAGCAATGGCCGCAAATAGATCTACAACAATGCCGCAACTGGCCTCCAAAAAAAACTGGAAATAACTACAACTTGTGAATCCTAAATGGATCCCCAAGGGAAGAGGTGGATGCTCTCCCACTATCACTAAATCACCCAAGGGTTTCTGTCCTGGGGCTAATACTGAAGTAGAGAATCCACGTTCTCAAACCTCTCACAGAAACAATGATCCAATCCAAGATAACTCCATATGACCTTCGCTTCTGCTTTTATAGATCTGATGGATAGATCTCCAATCCTCTAGAATCATCTTATTTTATTATTTTATTATTATTCTATAAGATCCTCCATTGACTCTATCAAAGTGACTTTAATTTAATTATATTTCACTTCACTTTTGGCCCCTTTTCCACTAAATATTATTTTTCCTTTAATTAAATTAAGGAATATATTATATCGCCCATGGTACTATCTCTGGCCACTATAAGTCACTTCTCAACATCCCATCGTGAATATCTCCTCATTCTGGTTCCAACGAGCTATTACACTAAGGTTTTATATCATGTATTCCTCCAGGAATGACACCTTGGGCGTAATAAATTGAGTTAAGGCCAAAAATAACTCAGTTTCCTAAAATTTGTCGAAATGCGCTGGAACGAAAGGAAAACTGTGCAGATGATGGAATATATCAAGTGAATGCCATCGGTCCTCATATAAACTCCTCAAAACTCCTCCAAAAATCCCCTGGGCCCACTGATGACACCAACCTATATCTGTGACCTGTTTGCTCCCAACTCTGGAAGTCCATCCTAACCCCATCATATGTGATACCGAAAAAAGGAATATTACAGACCTTCTGCCCCAAGATTTCTTGTCCCCAAGAAATCCAAATATGTGGGCCACCTTGTTGGCCCGATGCAACTGAGACCCAATGCCTAGATCCCATACAAACCCCTGGGTGCTGCTATGCACTTGTGTCAAGCCACCTGGAATAGAACCCTCAATATCAGGATCCCAAATTGATCTCTCACTGTACATGTCATCAAAAAATCCTCTCGGATCCCAACGCCACCATGGCCAATCATCGCCCAAGTCCCACGGATCGGGCTGCGTACTGCCGTTGGTTATAGCTGCTCCCCCATGAAGCGAAGTCTGCCAGTAAGCATCAATGCTCCATGGCTCCTGCTGTGTTGTACCTCTGACTGTATAAGCTGCCCCACCAAGTGCGTACCAACTCATCACCTCTCTCCAGTCCAACTCCCGGTCTAGGCTGAGGTTAATCCTGATATGTGGATGTCGAGCTAGTGCTACTGAAATATAGATGGACTGTCAGTCCACAATCCATGACCCAATCGAACATGTATCATCTCTCCCATCCAAGTGCTCTTGCCGAAATGTACCCGAGACTAAGAATGATAATCTATCAATAGAATACCAACTTATCACCTCTCTCTAATCCAACTCTAGACTCAATCTAATGCTAACCATGCTCTCCTGAATTCGGGATAGAATGCTAAAGAATTTTCGGCCTGTGCCCCACTGCCAATGGGAATCTGTAGCTTTTGTCATGTCTAAGGGCCCCTGCTGCACTATGATCCCTATGAAGAAGATTGTACCACCAAGAGGGTACCAACTCATGATCTCCCGCCAATATAACCTGGAAGAACAATCCAATGTAGTGAAATCTTCATATGAAACATGTCTGGAGTCCTATCGTCATCCCATACTCAACTCACGCTGCTTTGTCCCGTCTACCAACGATATCTTCTTGTAGAGGAAAGCCCCTATCTCTATAAAAGGCTAAAGTAGGTGAGATATGTTGCAAGCCACATCGATGTACTCTTGGAGAGTGCTACTCCCTGAAAGCATTGCTGCTCTACTGACTGCACGTGCATCTATCTGCACCTCATCTATGTATCAACTCGATGATGGATGCTCCACCATATCCAACATCTCATCCCTCTCCTAATAAGGAATGTCATGCTCTTACTGTATACTAGCCTCCCGCAGAAATATCCCATCAACCTCCAACATCTCATGAGGATAAGTATCTGCAACTACTACCTCCCTGCTAGATGTCCATACACTTGTTTGCTCACACCCATGGCTAACCCTAAGGGTAGCCATACATCCATCACATACTTAATGTGAAACTCCATCTGGCTCTCCCCCAAAGGACTATCATGCATGATGTGCATAGCATCCTCCTTTGCTAACTCATGCTCCATCATATGCTGCTCCAGCTGAATCATCACAAGTGACTCATCACCCAAATGATTTCCCGTAGAGTCCCCTGACTGCTCACCCTACACACTGGAATACAACTCCAACCTACTTTCATCAACTCTGCATGACTTCTCTCGCTCCCCAGAAGCATCCTCATATGATCCTATGGACTCATCCAATGAAGAGTCATCATCTTGGCATACAGAAGGAGTGTCCTTATGTTATGCCTTTGCCACATCATTTGCATTACTCAAGCATGAATGATCACACCCCCAAGGTTCTTTCCAGATGAAGCAAAGTCCCTTCCTCCTCTGCTCATTTCTACTGCCTGATTCACCAAACTGGAGCAACTCCTTCCTGGTCAACTAACTTCTGAATAGCCCAATATTTTTCTCAACCAGCCCTTGGGCTAGCTCATAAGCAACAGGTGAGACCAACTGCTTTCTCCTCCAAATTCTCAACACCCTAGTCTGCAACTCTCAACAAATTCCCTTACAGTCTCTCATACATGACGACAGGATGGACTGCATGTGTGCTATGACTGTGTCAGCATGATGTCTCCTAATGTTGAAGAAGCATTGGAACATCTGGAGAATCAAGCCATCACATTCAAGATCAAACATGATGCAATATGTTCTGAATGTGGCCATACCTCCTAAAACCTCAAGCTTCTTCCCAAAGGTAGAGTCTGCACTGTTATCCAATTCCTGAAAGGTCCCTACCATCAGTCTGAGAGCTCTCATCAAAATGTCATCATTGTAAGGGGTTGTAGGGGCGGTTAGTCTCATGATGTTGCTGAGACAAGCTACAACTAGAAGTGTAACCCCTCCACAAGTTTCTTCCAAGAACTTGTGTTGTATGAGAGCAAGCATACATGGCTTTAAGGCCCAAATTAATTTTCTCCCATCTGACTGTTTTACTTTGGAAAGGAGTTCATCAAGTTCCTCAATTTTGGAAAGAATTATCCATGTGATCTTCATCTGTTTCAAATTTGTCCCAAGCGCAAGGATTTTGTTCCCTATTTCTGGTTCTTTCTGCAGGCCCTTGGATTTCCCCTTTTGAAGAATGGCATAGACCCCCTTTGAGAAAGGTCTATTGCTTTTCTTGGTTTCGTGCTCCATAGAAACATTGTGGTTCAAGGCTTCAATGACTGTGCTGCCATGTGGGTTTATGAGGTATTTTAAGAACTCCATGAAAGGTACCACAAAAACACCACACATACATTAATACATTTTCCAACCATCAATCAAAAATGAAACTAATGCCAACAACAATGATGCATTATTGGCATGTTGTTACATTGCTCATTTTAATACCCTGCCCCAACATATAAGTTTAGCTCCAACGAATAATTTAGGCTCTGGAAAATAAATTAGGCTCTAGTAAAATCATTTTTTCTCAACAAGATGAATTCATCCTAGCAAGGAAAGATAAAAAAATGTTACCCCAGATGCAAGGAAATGATCTCTCCTCAGCACTGCGCTGACTCTGGAAATTCTGCAACTATTGGAAATGTTGTTGCTGGTTGACTTTAGAGTGCCGGTTGGGCTTCTTCTACTACTTAGAAAATTCTAGGAATTTGGGAAGGTGATCCTTGCCCAAAACTCAGAAAAACCCAGAAATGGTTTCCTTGAATTCTAACCTTCAAAATCTGACCCTTTTTCTCCTAGCTCCTGTAGCTGTTAGCTGAGTAGGGACTGCGTAAATGAGCTGATATACTACTCAGAAAATTCCAGGATTTGAACCACGGACTCTACTCACAAAAGCCATAAAAACACAGAAATGGTTTTCTCTAATTCCAACTTTCAAAATTTGCCCTTTTTGCCTAATGCCTATAACTGCTAGCTGAGTAGGAACTGCGTAAATGGGTTGATCTGCTGCTCAGAAAATGTCAGTATTTTAACCACAGACTCCACTCAAAAAACCCAGAAAAAATATTCGACAAATTCTAGCTAAATAATTTTGGCCCTCCAATATAAATTTGGCCCAGCAAAATGCTCTTCGACAGCAATTCTGCACTAGTTGTTGCAATGGATTGGCCAAAACACCTACATCCAGTGCTCAGAAAATTCTCAAAAATTACTCTCGGACTCCTCAAGCCAATCCAACCAAAACCCAGAAATGGTTTGGCCAAATCACGATTCTCCAAAATTGACCCCAATAAGCCCTACGCTCTCTAGTAGCTGCTGAATACATTGTCTTCAAAATGATTAGCGAAATACTCAACAATCCAAATGTGCAACAAATAATTCATCTTTCACTTCCTCTATCTCCCAGCTCAAATGGTTGAGACCTTCCTCCGCAACCAGGCTCAAATCTCCTCCTCTACCGTGGCCTAGACACTGCCACGCTGCTCCAGAGATAGAATATCAATCTCAGCCCTCGGAAATTCACCTATAGCTGAAAAGCTAATGACCCTTGCAACCAATAACAAACACAAGAACACATCTGCGTTCTCCAGAAACACGCACTCCAAACTGAGGCAACAAAATGTAGAAGCTGAAGATAAACAACTCGAACAATTGATGTCGGAATCATTAGTGCAATAATGCATGCAAAAGTAATGACTCTTCAATCTTATTATGAATTTGATGTGAAGTAAAACCCTTGAATTTGAATTTTCTGGTAATTTGGAAAGTAAACCCTCAGGCTGACAAGATCACCAGCTCTAATACCACTCTAATATCCCAAATGGGATATTTTATGAATTTTTCCGAAAATTAATTCAACCATAAAATTACCAGAAGATTGCCATGTAAAAATACCTTCCAAAATTCAAGTCGTCAACATTATAAACAATCAACCACAATACCTATGGCAAATGGAAAATAGAACATGGAACTGAATAATAGACATTATAATCATGAAGAAGACCTCAACCTTATTTTATTAATATAAATTTCTAGTACAAAAACTAGAGATGGCTGAAGCAATGGCCGCAAATAGATCTACAACAATGTAGCAACTGGCCTCCAAAACAAACTAGAAATAACTACAACATGTGAATCTTGAATGGTTCCACCAAGGGAAGAGATGGGTGCTCGCCCACTCTCACTAAATCACCCGAGGGTTTCCATCTTGGGGCTACTACTGAAGTAGATAATCCACGTTCTCAAACCTCTCACACAAAAAATGATCCAATCCAAGATATCTGCAAATGACCTTCGCTTCTCCTTTTATAGATTTGATGGATAAATCTCCAATCCTTTAGAAGCATCTTATTTTATTATTTTATTATTATTCTATAAGATCCTCCATTGACTCTATCAAAGTGACTTTAATTTAATTATATTTCACTTAAGTCACTTTTGGCCCCTTTTCCTCTAAATATTATTTCTCCTTTAATTAAATGACTAATTAAAGTCATTTTTAATTAAGGAAAATAGTGTATCTCTCATGGTACTATCTTTGGCCACTATAAGTCACTTCTCAACATCCCATCCTTAATATCTCCTCATTCTGGTTCCAACGAGCTATTACACTAAGATGTTCTATCATGTATTGCTCCCGGAATGCCACCTTGATCATAATTAATTGAGTTAAGCCCAAAAATAACTCAGTTTTCTGAAAGTTGTCGAAATGCACCGGAACAAAAGGAAAATTGTGTGGATGATGGAATGTATCAAGCGAATGCCATCGGTCCTCATATAAACTCCTCAAAACTCCTCCAAAATTCCCTTGGGCCCGCTGATGACACCAACTTGTATTTTGACATGTCTGCTCCCAACTCTGGAATTCCATACTAACCCTGCCATAGGTGATACCAAAAATAATAATATTACAATTTGGCTTGTGTTATTTCCATTGTTTATTTTCCTATTTTTAAGAATTTGTTTGCAGGTAATTTCTATACAGGGTTAAAACCTACATTTGGTATGAGAGATTTTTGGCTTCAATGGGACAACTTCGTTGTTGAGGGGTTTTACTCAGGCCTTTGTAGACCCTTTTCAGTTGAAGATTTGCGGGATAGATTCTTTAAGTGAAAGAAGATGGCGAACAATGGAAAGAAAGAGATCAAGAAATTTAATAGTCAGAGTTTTGAATTGTGGAAGCTCAATATGGAGGATCTGTTGGTGGACTCAGATCCATGGATTATTGTAGATCCAGGCAAGACACCAATAAGAATGTTGACAGAAGACTAAACAAGGTTAGGTTGAAAGAGAAAGAGGACAATAGATTATGTCTCCTAGATTCAGTATTATTAAACGTATTAGGGGAAACTATTACAAAAGCTTGGAAAAATTTAGATACTTTATACCATAACAAGTCTCTAGTGAACAAATTGTTCTTGGAAAAAAAACTATAATTAATTTTAAAATAAAAATAAAACATTCCATTTTTTAATGTGTTTTGAACTATTTTTTTATTATACTTATTAATTTACATTCATCTAACTAGTTTTCATCCCCACACTTTTTATTCCAAAAAAATCCTTTTTGGAAATACCTTCTTATTTATTCATGGGTTATGAAGGAAAACATAAATGTTTTTGGCTAATATGTAGATTTTTTATTTTTATTTTTACAAAAAAAATTACTATAAGATTCTTGACGAGGTGAGATTTTTCCTTGGTTTAAGTTGCATTTATAAACATAACATTAATTTAGCACGATTTTTCCTTAGCTTAAGTCGCATTTATAAAGAGAACATTAATTTAACACGTGAAAGCTTTGGGACACTTCAATTATATAAGCTTCACAATTCAAATATGTAACTTTAACCAATTTCGGCTATGATAAAATTTATTAAAAATCATTTCGCAAAAGTGATCAAACTTTTAAACTATATCATATATATGAATGGTAAACATGAAAAATTGTGCACTTATAATGTAAAGTGTGAAACCCAAACCAGGGGAAAGATATTTTCCTTTTTGTTTAATTAATAATCACTTCAACTAACTCTGAAATTTAACATTCGCACATTTTTACTAACCATTAAACTATATATATCAACAATACAAATTAAGTATTATAATTTAATGTTTTTAATTATCTTATACATCTCATGAAACAAGAGGCTGTGGGGGCGTAAAGTCCCTGCCTTGAGTGGGCAAGTAGCTGACCCGCAACCCTGACCCACGAGATATTCAACGAGATTTTCGAGTAAAAAATATTTACGTTTTACTTTCCACGATCATTTTCATTTGCTGCAGATATATATTTAAAGCCGAAGCATAAAATTAGAGATAATTTAAATAATAAAAATAAATTTTAATTTGTGTTATATCCCTTTGCCGTGGATATATATATTTAAAGCTGAAGCATGGTAATTTAAATAATAAAAATAAATTTTAATTTGTGTTAAATTATTATTAACACTAAATTCTCAGATTCATAATAAAATTAATTTTCAAGCTTACCCTTTAGTATATGTTTCAGGGCTTCACATCAATTGCTTCTTGAGTACATCCAATGTACAATCTAGATTTATAGTAAATATGAATGAGAGCGAAAGTGATGGATGTCTCACTCCAGAAATTTGGTGTTTGTTGGATCTTAGGTTGGATTATAACTATAAGTGAAGCAAGAACGCTGATAATAAATAACTAAATCTGCACGCAAGTAGCAACATGATACTGTGCCTGCAAATATTCGACAATTATCATCACTAAAAGATTGTCGTGCAGAATTAAAAGCCCCTTCCAGTTGTAACATCCAATTGCTCATATGGAAATAGAACTCAATATCTTCGACCGCGTAGTCATTAAACAATATCAAACCGAAAGTGTTATTAGAATAATACATATAATATATCTATATATTAGAGGCAACAAAACACGAAGAGAATGTATAATAAAGCCTGTCAATTGACAAGGAACACTCGAATGAATAAGACTTTCTCATAAACGAGGTGTTGAAGAACCTGGGAACATTCCACGAGTCCTAACCACAGAGTGATAACCACCACATGGCAGAGAAGTCCTCCACTTGGAAGAAAGTCATGTATTTCTATCAATTTCGCCTCTATGCTTTGATATGGTAAATTTCCAAGATATGATGAATACCGCGATTTTGTGAAAGCTCTCATATTTTTCATGGCTGCCCGCTGCACTAATAGCTCTATAAATTCACGAGCTTGGCCTCTGTAATACCGCGATTTCGTGAAAGCTCTGATATTTTTCATGTCTGCCTGCTGCGCTAATGTCTTTATAAATTCACGAGCTTGGCCTCTGCAAACACCATAACCGAGAGCCTAGAGATTAATCTGCATTGATATTTTCAAAGTGCAATCAATCATCATGGCGCTGAAGATGATAATTGCAGTTGCTGCTAGGCGCCTATGAAGGAAAAGCTGCTGCAGCTATTACTTTTGATCCAATGGCTTTGAGCCCATGCGCTGCTGCAATGTTCAGTCCCAGTGAGCCGAAACCAACTGTTGATTGCTACAATAAGCTGAAACACTTCAGACTAAATGCAAGTGCAAATATGCCACTGATCCTAAGTTCAAAGGATACATTTAGAGTCCTGATGCTAAGAGAGTTGCAAATTCGTGTGGCTTACCAGGTAAATTGTTGTCCTACTCTCTTGCTTAATGGCTCTCTTAATGGTTCTCATATAGATTCAATCGGGATTGTGAACATCAGAAATGCATGAATGATGTTCGGTGGTTTAATTTTCCTGCATGGAGTCGTATTTTGTCAGATGCTTGAGATATGGCATGAAGTATTTGTTTCCATTAGTTTTGTAGGCGATAGCAAAGTATAACTAAGCGTTTAAATGGTATAACCAAAGTAAAATAAAATTCCCTACTCAGCGTTTTCTTGGGCCATGAATTAAGTGAGACGAGAGTGCATTTCTTGTACTTGAGATCTTCATTGCGAGCCCTCTTTCTTGAATTTCCGATTACGGATTTTGTGTTGCAAGCCTTCTTTCTTGGATATCCAGTTATGGATTCTGTGCTTGCGCCCGACGATGACCTTTAGTGTAATGATTCACTGTTTTTTCTGGTGTGATAAGTATACCTATTGTAATAAGCTCTTCCTCATGGTGTCAGTATCAGTGCCATATGTTCAATCTAAGCATGTTGGAATCTACGAACCTTTACTTATACCTATGATATGTGAATCAATTCCATTATGATGAAAAAGTCTACAGTATAGCTTAGCTAAGCCTAGACATAGTGTAATCACAGTATTCATTTTCTATTATGAGCTTAGTAATCCCATTTATATTTATACAATAGCCTGTAAAACTGATCAGATTGTATAGCTTGTTCTTACCTTATTACGGTAAGAAAATGTATACATTGCCATGGTTATTACAGTTCTCTGTTCCACCAGCTGGAGGTGCTCCAATGTGCGCCGCTGAGCGTCGATGATTTTGAAGCTGCCCTCCTTGAGCGAAAGCCATCGAGGAAGAAATGAAGCCATCGAGAAAACCATTTGCATTGATATACCAACATCAGCATTGCCAGCATCCAAAGAGATGTACACTGGTCAAGCCACGTCGTTTACATGCATAGCCACGTTGCTTACATGCAGGTGGTAGCTAACTGAGCTCAGGTGGTAGAGGATTATGGTAGAAGATTATAAACATAAAATGTTGACGAATTAATGTCAGCATTACTTAGTTGAAACTTAAACTCTCTATATCATTCGCTATTTAACCTTAAGTTTTATAACATTTCATAGCATTTTGCCTCAATATGAGGCCAAATAAGACCTCAAAGTTTCCTATTAGCTAAACTAGCGGCGGGAGAAAGCTAATACGTTGACCAAACGGTGGACATGATCCAAATTAAAAAACATTGGGATAAATTGAGTTTATAAGCTTCGGTTAGCGTGCAGGGACTAATGAAAAGATCCATTTCGATTACAATAGTCCCTGCCATGCCGCAGGCGGCAGGGACTAATAATAGATTCTATATATAATTATAAGACTTCATAGTAAAAAGTAGTTTTTTTTAACTACGGAATATGGTTAGCCTTAATATATGTTAACAAAATAGCAAAAATTGACATTTACAATTTCACTTGTCATATATATATATTAATTTTGGTGAATTAATTTGTATTACTTTTCAATATCAATTTTCTCTTAACCACACTACACAATATTACATTTTTTTTTCTTCTTAAATTTAGGTTTGAGGATTGTATATTGGTTTTTTCTTTCTTTCCTTTCTTCTTCTAGATGTATGTCCATTCTCATAATTAGCTAGAATATATGAAGACGAAACAATAACTTCCTTGCCTTGACATGTATTCAATATTGTTTTCTCAGGAATATGTGTGAGTTTGTTGTCACTATTTGAGTCATATGATCCATGGGTATGTTTGTTTCTACTCTTGGAAGATTTCAAAATCATGATCGAGTCTTGTTCCCCACTGATCAAAGGGTGAGCTTCCTCTCCTAGGAACCTTGCGAATATGGGAAGTCATTCTTTATCTGACCAAACCACTGACAAGACATGTAGAAAAAAGTCATGTTTTAATAATCCACAGGTTGTGAATAAACCCTACCTCTCCATTTGATGATGATTTTTTTCACGAGTCATTTATTTAGGTCGACTTTGAAACATATGGAAAAAAATGTGATTATTCCTTTTTGTTAAACATACGCGTCATAGGGAAAGAGTAAACACACATAGACAAAAATATAGGCGTGAGTTGTTCTATTATTCAGCATAGATGTACATTTTTATTACATTGGTGTGACCCTTGGATTCCACATTCCAAGGTCACTTGGACTCCTCTTTGTCCATTCGCCTTCCACACCTACCCATTTAGCATTAGGTGTCCAACATTCCCCCCCTTAATCCGAAGGGGTATGTGTGAGTCCAATAAGAGATTTGTAATACAAATATGCAAAGTATGCATGGCAGCACTTAGGCTGAAACAACTCTTTGAAATATTGGCATAAAGAGGTGGTTTAAGGATGACCACTGACACTAGAACACAAAGCTTATTTAAGTTCCCAGAACTCTTCCAAATCTGGCAAGAAGTTGACGGCTTCTGCTAGAGAAGGTGTCCCTCATATTTGAAGAGGGAGACCTTCAACCTAGAAGAAGGGAGGTCTAGAACCTATGATGGTTTAAGGAAGACCACCAATACTAGAATGCTTAATGCATTTCTAGGAACTCTACCAATGCCAAGAGATGCAGATATGCATAAATTTTCCGAGCGCGTTTTAGAGAAAGGGCAGTAACATTTGCAGAGCGCAGAAAGGAGAAGGCGAATCTCTGATAGAAACCGAAATCGAGAGGAGAGCTGCTCACAGTCTTGGTAGTGGGTTGAAGTGACCACTATAATACATATTTAATACTTGCAGAGATGCTACCGAGAATTTAGGAATGGAGGCATAGATGTTTTGTATTCCTTCATCGGGGGCAGATCGACTGGT
Source organism: Pinus albicaulis (assembly GCA_034641835.2). NCBI lineage: Eukaryota > Viridiplantae > Streptophyta > Pinopsida > Pinales > Pinaceae > Pinus > Pinus albicaulis. The sequence goes on from CM076576.1 coordinate 61,247,019, forward strand.
GTGGAAATAATGCAACAGTTATGTCAGATTGGCTTAAGGGGAGAAAGTTGCAACAAAGACAGAACATATGGGAAGAGTGTTACAGTCAGCTAAGGCTTGAGACTTCGTACAGGAGGAGTAATGTCACTGCATGGTGTGAGACTACGTAGTCGATTTAGAAGAGAGGGAGGAGGTGTAGAGTCCAAACAAGTGGAGCGTTATAGAATATTTCGGTAGCTGGAATGCCAAATATAGAAATAAATGGGAATAAAGTAAACGAGAGGAATCACATATGTTGGGAGATTCTAGAGGTTGCACTAATCTAACACAAGCCAACGCTATTCAAAAGCTTAATGGGGACCTCTAAATGCGAGGCTTTGATACAATGTTAAACATACACATGGTAGGGAAAGAGTAAACACACATAAACAAAAATATAGGTGTGAGTTGGTCTATTATTCACTATATATGTACATTTATATTACATTGGTGTGACCCTTGGATTCCACATTCCAATGTCACTTGGACTCCTCTTTGTCCATTCGCCTTCCACACCTACCCATTTAGGCTTAGGTGTCCAATACTTTTGAGATCTTATCTAAGTTGGCTTTCATGAAACATACTATTAAGTTTCCGACTTCTTATAAAATAGATAGGTGTTTCGTATGGATGGGAGAATTGGGGACCCTTAAGCATACTAAGGTGATAGAGTCAAAATAGAAAGAGGAATAAATTCCAAAAACCAAGGATGAAAGGAGAGGTAGGATCGACCCCAAAACAAGGGTCCATGATTCAAAAATAAATTTGTTAGTCCTCTAAATTATGAAAAAGAGCAACGAAAAATCCTTTCGAGAAAAAAAACATATAACGATATCCCGAGACCACTTCTGGTGAAACCACTCCTTAAGAGTGATAATGGCAGAAAAAAACCATTGAAACGATATATAATCACTTGTCACTGAGAATATTTAGCTATGAATCTACATGCAATATTATCACTTCAAGAGAAGAGGTTTCCCATGTTTGTTCCACCACAAATGTAGGTCTAGAGAGATTTTTTTGTTTGGTGGAGAAGGCTCTAGTTTCAGAACATCCATAAAGGATCTAGGTTGGGTTGAAAAGGATACATCCTCACCTTTTCCTCCACCTAAAACAATTTCTACAATGTAAATATTGGCATCGTGAAGTATGTTATACTCATAAAGGATTTTTGTTACTGAAGTTACTGATCTCCATGAATGAGTTGAATGCAACCATTTAAGATTCTCACATTATCCTATATCTTTGTTATAAGTGAGGATACATGATGAGAGTCTATGACATGAAGAGAAAAGGAACCCCCCTAAATTCAGTTTTAACAGGATCGAGAAATTTTCTAGATCTGAAGTTGAAAATTTGTCTTGGGCACAAGATGAGCCCAATAGAAGGAGGAATTTGGAGATACGAGTGTATATTAAGTGTGGTGGAAGTCCCATCACATTTCTGCCTACATAAACCATTCCCCACAACCCATGAAAAAGGAGTGGTGCATGCATTCCACTAGTTTCCATGTCGCTTGAATCAAGGTTCACATTGGTCGTACTGTGAGACTCTTGTGTTTTATTAGTGCTTGATTTACCTATTTGGCACCATTTCCATCCTCCACTAACATCTAAGAAGTTGATATTGGGCATCCGTGGTGGCTATGTTGCTTAGAAAAGAGCCAAAATGAATAGCACAATAGACTCAAAATAATGCAAGATAGATCTGTAAGGTAGCAAAGGGTTTTTTCATGGATGGAAAGGTAAAAAAATTTAGCTCGAGGACGTATAAAGGACGTATAAGGTAGAAAAGGTTTTTTGCATAGATCAAAAGGTAGATTTTCTAGCTCGAGGATCTATAAGGTAGAAAAGGTTTTTTGTATGGATCAAAAGGTCGATTTTCTAGCTCGAGGATCTGTAAGGTAGCAAAGGGTTTTTTCATGGATCAGAGGGTCGGTGTTTTAGCTCGAGGTTCTGTAAGGAAGCAAAGGGTTTTTACATGCATCAAAAGGTCGAAATTTTAGCTCGAGGAAATGGAAATTTGGACTTAAACGCATAAATGTAGTCTAATTTTCCTTCCATACCTTTTATGAAACATTGGAACATAAAAAGTGTATATATATAGAAAATTATATATCTATTTAATTTGTAATTATTGATTTTTTTTAATTTATAAAATTTGCTATCCATAGCTTTTATAAAACATTGGAACATGATGATTGTGTATTGTTTTTATATATATTATTTATTTAAACATTTAAAATTATGTGTAGAAAATTACATATTTATTTAATTTGTAATTATTGAATTTTTTTATATAAAATTGTCAATTATAATAATTGAAATTATATATATATATATATAAAAGTAAGTTTGAGTAATGTAAAGCTGTCACAGCTTGATGTCTTTGACAAAGACCCTCTATCATGCCTACAATTGCAAAGATCAAAATAAATGTCCTGCTCATTTTCTAGTTTTGGCCCACCTCCGAGATGTGGCCACCTCGCAAGTCGTGCAAATTCCACATTTGATTATAAATACTCCAAACACAAACCATACGGCCATATTTTTGCCTCTCCAATACAGATGTTTTGATCAGCAAGAGAAATTAAGGAACTGCGCATCTCATTGTAACTCCAAATAAAAAAAAGAAACGGCCATTTCCGTTATTATCATGGTGATGAGGAAGGAGAAAGCTGAATGCGAGTTGCCAGATGAATTGCGCTGCACCCGGTCGCACAAGAAATGGCGGTGTTCTAACCACCGTGCCAACAATATTATGTATTGCGAATATCATCGCGACCAGCAAAGAAAGAACGAAAAAGAACGGTATGAACGGTATGTAAATCTGCACTTTCCTCTTCGCATTATTTCCAAATATGAGTTACTGTATTAATATTACCTTTAATTTTTCTGCAGGGCGCAAAATGCTGTGATCGGTATCAGAAAACAAGATGAATTGTGCTGCACCCGGTCGAACCTGAATTGGCGGTGTCGTGAGCCCCGTGCGAACAATAGTACATACTGCGAACGTCATCGCGACCAGGCACATGGATATTACCAGAAAAAAAAGAACCGAGAAGAAGGGTATATATATAAATATGCACTATCCTATTCACATTATTTCCAAATTTGACTTCTTATATTAATCTTACCGTTAATTTTTCTTCAGGGAGCAAGAACAGCAAGGGAAAGAGAAGGCTGATTGCGACTTGCCGGATGAATTGCGCTGCAGCAAGTCGAGCAAGAATTGGCGGTGTTCCAAGAAATGGCGGTGTTCTAACCTTCGTGCCAACAATAGTAAATTCTGCCAACCTCATCGCGACAGGTTACAAGCAAAAAAGGCAAGAAGAAGAAAGAACAAAGAAGAAGGGTATATAAATCTACACTATCAGCTTCACATCAGTTCCAAATTTGACTTCTTATTTTAATATATTACCTTCCATTTACTTTCTGTAGGGCACAGGATGTTGTGATCGGCGTAGCAAAACCCTAAATAGCGGAAACCCTAGGTCAGAATAGTATCGTCATGGCTGAAACCCTAAATAGCGGAAACGATAATCTCTCATTTTGGAGGAGCTGACAAATGTTGTCAACAAGGAAAAGTGGATCGAAAATTTTACTCCCGGAGAGATAAAAATGTATAGGAATCGGATGAAACGAGTATTGTGGAATCAACCGCCTCCATGACAAGGATTTCTTCTGGTTTGAAGTTGGGTTAGTTGTCTACTGTGGCTGACAAGGATTTTTTCTTGAGGTTTAAAATTAGGTTCATTTTGTACCGTTCACTGTCTTTGCGGATTAGGGTAAAATTGTTATAACCTGTTTGTATTGATCAGGGTGAAGTATTTGAACGAACTTATTTTCTTCAGAATTCAAATATTTCTTCTGAGTTAAGACTTAATCTTTCATCATGACGGTTAAGCTTTATACTTATTTGAAGATATTTTTTTAAGAACGTTATCTATCAAGGTTATAGGCAGGTTTATATTGGAATTGGGGGTCATGAATGTTGATTCTTTAAAAAATAAAAAATTGTGGATTACTGAAGGGCTTCATGAATGTTGATTTTTATTAAAAATACAAAATTATGGATGGTTTAGGATTTTAATAGTATAAGAATATTTTTCTAAAGTTAGGAATGGCTTAGATTTAATAGTATAAGAATATTTTTCTATTGGGTATCATGAATGTTGATTTTTTATAAAATAAAAAGCTATGGATTACTGGAGTGATTATGAAATTAGATTCTTTGTATTTTTAAATTCTTTGTAATTTTAGATTTAATAGTATAAGAATATTTTTCTATTGAAGATCATTGAATGTTGTTTTTTTATAAAATAAAATATTATGAATTATTGAAGGGCTTCATGAATGTTGATTCTTATACAAAATTATGGATTATTTAAAGATTTAATATTATAAGAATATTCTTCCTATTATATGCAACATGGTTGATGAAATTAAAAAAATATAAAACACGGTTGATGAAATTAGAAGAATTTATGATGAAATTAAAAGAGTTTCAAATATTTATCATTTTCAAAACATTTAAATACTCTGAATGTATGCACATTAGTAGCAAATATGGAATTCGCAAAAATGATAAAAATATGAAAAACACAACACTCCACTGTACACAGAAATAGTAGATACAAAATTTTCCTATACTTTGATTCTTCATTTCCTCCCCCACACATCCCCCTAAGTGATGCCTTTGCATTACACATTTCAATTTCGGTTTCTTACCCATTTGCCTATGTTCAAATGAGATTCAAATGAATCGTTCATTTTCCTATATTGACACCTTTGCATTACACATTTCAGTTTCGGTTTCTTACCCATTTGCCTGTGTTCAAATTAGATTGAAATGAAACGTTCATTTTACTATATTCAAATGAGATTCAATGAATCGTGGCAAGTTCATTCGATTTTCACTGCGAGTTGAGCCTTCAACTCTACAAAGACAGCAAGTTTCCGAGTTGCTTGAGCAGAAAGTCTGATCGATTAATTGATCTTCATATTCATCTTCAGATCATGTTTATACGCCAATTATTTATTTTGTTGACTTGATTGTTGTTAGAAATTAATTATTTATTTTGTTGACTTGATTGTTGTTAGAAATTATACCAAAGTGTACGAATCTCTTACATGGGCGTTCTCGTTCTCATCATGAGCTTCTGATATGAATTTGATATTGTGCCTATGGTCTGCGATGAGTTCTCTTTTGATTGTTAACTGATCTTGAGTACAGAGAGAGCCATGATTCTCATGAATGTGTTAATTTAGTTTTTGTTATGTGTTTTTAGATTTCGGCGTGGCCAGGCTTGATTATGTTTAGATCAATTAAAGCGGTTTCGTTTAAAATTCAACTCATTTCAATTTGGCCGAGTTCCATTTAGTTTCATATTTTGGATGTTAGACATTGCAGATTGTAGGTTTTCTTAGGACACTGAGATTAGCGCTCACAGGTTTGATGAGAACAGTCTAGGTTCCCACATTATTGTAATCGGATCCAAAAATACATAACTAAAACCATAAATAGATTGATAATTAAAACCACAACTCCCTGGCTCATGAGATTCCAATGGTATGGGTTGAAAGTCCATATTCAAAACCAAAATTCGACAGCTATTTCTGTGTAGAAATACCTTGCCAATTGTTGACACACGGTTCTTAATTGCAATCTCATTGGCAGAAATCCGCCTGCAGTTCTTTATAAGAATTTCTTTATATGTCTTAAATCACTAATTTCATATATAATGTTATTAATTACTGTTTTCGAGTGGAAGCGTTGGAATGATCGAGTATACCTATTTATTAATTAAAAGCGTTCTAGTTGAATATATCCTTCGAGTGAAGGTATTTCTGTGTAAGAAATTGGTATATGCATTATGTATTGGTGGTGATTGAATATATTTGTTTATTAAATAAATTTGTTAGTTGAATATATGCTATTTAATATAGTTTAATAGATTAGATGTTTTTTTTTAATTATATATTATTTTAGATGTATTTTAATTCGGAATTTATCAAGGGCTAAAAAAGATCAAATATCTTTTTATAATAAAAGATGTTTGTATCTCAAAAAAATGATTTTTTCACAACTTGACACCTCTGGTTAAGATGACTTTAGATTGTTATTAATATTAATATTTTAATATTAATATTTCACTTTTTTTACATGCCATGATTAAAAAATTAATATTTTCAAATATTACAACTTTAACTGAAATATTTATATCATTAAATAATTCTATATATCCATAAGATATGGTTTTTCTTTCTAAAGATTCACTTGACAAATATTGAATTAAATAAATATTAAAATATTTTGGAGCATGCTATATATGATGATCATGATGATGATGGTTAAGGTCTAGTAAGACCAAACTTTGGTCTATTGGACCTAAAGAAACAAATTATTTAGTTTGTATAAAATTGTAAGGCTCTCCTCAAAGATCTTGGAGAGAAGTGTCCAGAGCTTACTATAATTTTGACATGTTAAAATGTTAGGAAGGTCCCTATTGCAACAAAGATTATCAAACTGATACCTAATGTGAGTGTAAGTAGGGCACTCTAAGAGGAAGTGATTTTCATCCTCAATGTTAATATTCTTTCATAGATGGCATATACTTTCCACCCATGGTGTTTTAGGAACTTCCCAAGGACTTGTTTCACTATGGAGCTCATGAGAGTTTGTTCTTATCTTGGCTATAATATTTTTTTTCTTTGACATAGTTAAAATAGAGACATACTTTTGATCTTCTAGAGTAGGTTGATGACCTCCTAATAATATCTTCATTTTTTTTTAGCCTCTAAATCTTTCTCACACCACATTCTCCGTTTAAACTTTGAAGTAACAATATTTTTAATGTTATTAATATTTTGCAATGCAACATTTTCATCAATCTCCCAATGGTTTAATGAGGCACTGATATCTTTATACCAACCTCGTTTGAGCATTAGGTGATTTTGGGTGGAATTTAAAGCTAGCTTAGGAAGTCTATGATCTCCCATACTATTGATTAAATTCATAACATATATATATATATATATATATATATATATATATATATATATATATATATATAAAAGTTAGTGCATGACATAAATATGTTAATCTCTATTCAAATGTATAACACATGTTATTGTTTAGAGAAATTCATTTTACAACCCATTACAAATATATATATATATATATATATATATATATATATATATATATATATATATATATATATATATCAAATTCTAAAATCACTCTCGAGAGAAACACTATATATATGTGTGTTTTTAAATTTTTTTATTATTTTATTAAAGCCTCACATACCTACACATTGCTTACATAATGGGTTGTATATGAGCTTCATACACTAACTTTTTATATGTATTTTTTCAATAAAATTTGATATATATATGAATGGTATGAATTTCATCATAAGTAACAAAAACTATTATTCTAAATGATTATATTTTTATATATTTTAAATTTAATTGAAAAAATTATCATATATAAAAATATATAATAGTATTTGATTTAGAATTTATTGTTGATATTTAATTTATTTATTGTTCGTTGTTGATTTAGCTATAACTTGTTTAACATGTATACACTTATATGTTAAATATTTTTATAATTGTTTTTTATAATAATAATGTAACAGCTTCAACATAAATATTTTAAATTACTTATATTTACCTTGTTGATTAAAGACGAAAGGACTTATAGTATGAATTTCATCATAAGTAACAAAAACTATTATTCTAAATGATTATATTTTTATATATTTTAAATTTAATTGAAAAAATTATCATATATAAAAATATATAATAGTATTTGATTTAGAATTTATTGTTGATATTTAATTTATTTATTGTTCGTTGTTGATTTAGCTATAACTTGTTTAACATGTATACACTTATATGTTAAATATTTTTATAATTGTTTTTTATAATAATAATGTAACACCTTCAACATAAATATTTTAAATTACTTATATTTACCTTGTTGATTAAAGACGAAAGGATTTATAGGCCAAGTGGAGTCTACAACCAATTTTCAATAGTTAAAAGGTATTTTTATGTTAGTTTTAAATAAATAGTAATTAAAAAGGGAAATCTTGGAATTCATTGAAGGGAACATTAGATAAAATATTTTTACGAGATACTTGTGAAAACAATTACCTTATTCCTAAGAAACAAAAATGTTCTCTCAAAAGTAGCCAAGGGGGAAACTGAGAAGGAGGAAGTTGGAGCTATGAGGAAGACAAAGGAAATTTTTGAAATCCAATATGACACTGTGAGGAGAAGGAATGACGCTTCCTCAAGGTCTTCTTGAGCTGGGTGGAAAAACAAGTGGAATTCTCAATGTTTTCAGAGTTGCACGTTGAATCTAAATGGTTCTGTTGCTTGAGGATAGAAATTGTAAATAAATAATGTCATGTAATGCGTTTCAAAGGTGATGACGACAAAAGAAAATGATTGAGGGGAAGGCACTGAGGGGTGTTCATGAGGTTCATCTCCACGATGAAAATGATGAAATGTAGAAGAAAGGGATGTCAAATTTTCATGGTGGTAGCTATAAAAAATAAGGGTGATTATGAAAACCTTAATAACCATCCAATTCTTCTTGAATATAAGGATGTATTTCCTGAAGAACTACATAGGATACCCCAAAAAAAGGAAATTGATTTCACGATAAACCTTAAACCAAACATTGAGCCTATTGCAAAGGAACCCTATTGTATGGTATCTTTAGAGCTAAAGGAATTACAAATAAATTTAAAGGAATTATTGAACATGGGGTTCATACAAACCAACATATCTCCACGAGGAACCCTTATGATTTTTTTTAAGAAGAAGGATGGGTCTTGGCAATTGTACATTGACTACCATGAGTTCAACAAAGTCACGATAAAAAATAAATAACCTCTACCAAGGACAAATCATTTGTTTTATCAGATCAGGGGGGAATCTGTGTTTTCAAAGATAGATTTGAGGTCAGGATATCATCAATTGAGAATATAGGAAGAAGAAATCCTGAAGTCAACCTTTAAGCCAAGATTTGGCCATTATGAATTTGTAGTTATACCCTTTGGAATGAAAAATGCACCAGGTTTTTTCATAAGTTTTATGAATGGAATATTTTGGGATTACATAGACTACTTTGTACAAGTATTTATCGATGATATTTTGATCCACTCAAAGAAGCCAAAAGAGAATGATGAACTCTTGAGGCTAGTTCTAGAATGTCTTGTAGAAAACAAACTATATGGGAAGTTGTTATAGTGTTCCTTTTACCAAACCAATATTCATTGTCTTGGGAAAATTATCTTTGGGGATAGTATCGCACTAGACCTCACAAAGATTGAGGCCAGCATGGAATGGATGTCACCAACCAATGTTTATTAAATATGAAGTTTCAGTTTCATGGGTATGGCACCGTATTATCATAGATTTGTCGAAGGGTTTTCGAAGATAGAAAGCCCCATTACCGAGCACGAAAGAAAGAACAAGAAGTTCAATTGCATTGAAAAATGTAAAGGTGAATTCCAAAGGTTAAAGGTGTTATTAATGACCACACTAATTTTGAAGGTGTGGGATATGGAACAAGAATTATCAGTTTGCATCGATGCCACCAAGGAACGGTTGGGTTGTGTATTGATGCAAGAAGGAAGAATACTTTCATATGTATCAAGGAAACTTAGAATCCACGAAGAGATTTATCCAACCCATGATCTAGGGATGGAAATAATTTTTTATGTACTAAATATTTGGAGACACTACCTTCTAGGAAGGGGGTTTGAACTTAGGACTCACCATTTTGGGCTACAACACATATTCACTCAATACCACTTAAATGCAAGACAAATGTGATGGTCTGAGCTACTCAATGATTATGATTTTTATATTACTTAGATAAATGGGACGATAAATAGGGTGGCTAATGCTTTAAATAGGAACCCTTAGATATTTTGAGTCATTCCCTTAAAGACAAATTTTAAGAATAATTTTCTTTTCTTACAATTTAAATACACATGTTGCCAAGATTTTAACAAGAGTTTGAGGGTTGATGATATCATGATCCCAGATTATGAATGATACTCCCTTGATAATTATGGGCTACTAAAATTTCGAGGATGGATATATGTGCAATCAAATGAAGATATATGGTAGATAATATTGAGTGAAGCACATCCAACAGTATACATGGCACAACCCGGTGTTAAGAAAATGATTTTGGACCTGAAAGCACTCTTATTTTGGAAGGGGATGAATAACGACATTTTAAACTATGTAGAAAGATGCATAGAGTGTCATCAAGTAAAATTTGAACACAAAAATCCAACAGGGTTATTGCAACGCCGTGAGATAACAAAATCTAAGTGGGAAGTTATATCAATGGACTTCATTGTGAGACTATCAAGGACCTCCAGAAGACATGAAGCCATATTGTAGTGATGGAAACATTGACCAAGAGTGCCCATTTTTTACCAGCTAAGACCACATATAAGGCACCGGAGATAGCAAAAGGTTTTGTGGACGAGATTGTAAGATTGGAGGGAGTGCTTAGGAAGATCATATCAGATAGGTAACAAGTATTTATAGGAAGGTTTTGGACCAATTTATAGGAAGCCTTAGGAACCTAATTGCACTACAACGCTGATTATCACCTTGAGATAGATGGTCAAAGATAGAGTAATAATCAAATCGTTGTGGAGATGTTACAGATGTATGTGATGGACCAACAAAATATATGGGACGAGATTTTACACCTGGTGTAATTTTCTTACAATAACAGCTATCATAGTTCCATCAATATGGCACCATTTGAGTTCTTGTATGAAAGAATTTTCAGAGCACCTCTAAGTTTGGAGTGACTAGAGAATCGAGTATTAATAGGACCAAAAGTGGTCCAAGAGATGGAAGAATAAATGAGTATGATTAGGGGGAGACTAAATGAAGCACAAGATCGATAAAATATCTAGACTGATGATCATTGGATAAAACAAAGCTATGAAGTGGTAGATAAGGTATTCCTAAGAGTAAGCAGCCAAAATTGATCTATAAGATTTGGAAAGGGAGAAAATTGTCTCCATGTTTTGTGGAACCTTTTGAAATCTTAAAGATAAAAGGGCGAGTGGAATATAGGATTGCCTTACTTCCATCTCTAGTGCATATGCATAATGCATTTCATGTTTATGTTTTACATCATTATATTTCATATAATTAGCATGTTATTAACTTGGGTCATTTATAGGTTTGGGACCAGGGCATGGTTATGGTTGAACCAGTTTTCATAATGTGTTAGACTAGGAGGTAGCTCCAGAAATTAGAATATGAATTAGATGAAGGGTGTGCATGTCTTTATACATGGAGGTGAGAATATTTGGATTCATTTCCCAATGTCTTTTGGCCTTCCTTATTTCCGATATTACAATAATATATAATATCACCCAATCACTTAAGATTAGGTGTCAACATTCCCCCCTTTAATATGAAGGGATGTTGGTGATACCAAGCATTGTTCTGAATTTTTCAATCTTTTCCATTCCAAGCGCTTTGGTGAAGATGTCTAGAGTCTTCTCATTTTTGGAACAATGAGGTAGATGGGTAGTTTTTTCCTAAACATGATGTCGAATTAGATGGTATTTTGTATTCATGTGCTTCGTTCGATCACTGAACTTTGTGTTCTTGGAAAAATTTATTGCAGAAGTGTTGTTGATCATGAGTGGATTTGAATGCATTTCTTTCATCTGCAAATCTTGTACGATTTTCTTGAGCCACACAATTTCCTTTGTTTCTTTAGGTACTGCCACAAATTCTGCCGCAGTTGTGGAATCTAGTGGAACTGACTGTTAGTGTGATCGCCATGAGACAACTCCTGATCCAAGACTCATGGTATAACCTGAAGGATATACCCTAGTCTCATTGTCCCCATCAAAGTATAAATCAAAGTATCTGATCAATCTGAAGTTGCCCAGCTGTGTATATTTGAGTCCAAAGTCTTTAGTCCCCTTTAAGTTCTTTAGAACTCCTTTTGCAGTAGACCAATGTCCTTCACAAGGATTTTGCATAATCTTGGAGAGGATTCCAATAGCAAATGAGATGTCTGGTCTAGTAGTAGTCAAGCAGATAAGACTTCCTACAGGTTGTCTATACTTCGTTGCATCCTCCAATTCCTTCCATTCATTAGATGTGAGCTTCAAGTTTTGTTCCATTGGAGTGGTTAAGGGATTTCATTCATCCATACCAAACATGTTCAAAAATTTCCAATGTACTTATTTTTAGAAAGGAATATAAATTTAGGATTTTGAGTTACTTCAATACCGAGATAGTAGTGAACATAGCCCAAATCATCCATTTCAAAACCTTTCTTCAATTTTCTATTTATGGATGTAATATAACTCTCATTGTTCCATGTCATAAAAATATCATCTACATACACCACAAGGTATACAACTGTTTTCCAAACTTTCTTAACAAAAAATGTTGCATCATGAAGATCAAAATGTTTGAAGTTAAGTTTCAGAAGATGCACAGTTAATTTCTCATACCAGGCTCGTGGTGCTTGCTTGAGGCCATACAATGATTTTATAAGCTTGCATACTTTATGTTCTTCTCCCATCACAATAAATCATTCTTGATGGGATGTAAAAACGTTCTCCTTTATATCTCCATTCAAAAAGGTAGTTTTTACATCCATCTGATGCACTTTCCATCCCTTATGAGATGTTAGGGAAAAAAGTGTCTGGATGGTGGCCCATTTTGTTGTGGGGGAAATGTTTTGCTCATAATCGACCCCTTCTTTATGTGCAAAATATTTTGCCACAATACTGGCTTTGTGCTTGTCAAGAGAGCTGTATGATTTGTACTTGTTCTTGTAGACCCACTTGCAGCCAATTGGTTTGGTTCCCAAAGGATGATCAACCAGCTTCCAAGTTCCATTATTTATCAATGCATCATACTGCTTCATTCTATTCAATATAAGAAGTGGCTTCTTTGAAGGAAGTTGATTTAGTATCTGTAGACAAATTCAGTTCATAGTTATAATTAATATCCATATCAGTAGGTGATTCAGAATTATCTATGTCAGCTCCATTCTTCCTGGTGGAAATTCTTGTTGCTATCTTTCCAACCTCATTGGGACGAACTCTTTCTAGTGTATTTATCAGCCATTTCGGGGGACCTTTCTGAGATGGCCCAGGATTCTCATTTGAATAAGTTGGAATTGAATCATGATTTAATGTCCCAATTAATTCAATCACATTGTTCATGGGGTCATCCGGGGTTGGTTCTTCATGTGGCGGAGGGAGTTTCTAGGAAGATTATTCCATAGATTCATTCAATATAGGAATCCCCCCCTCAAGATGTGGAGTATGATTATAAAATATTGAAAAGGCTTTGCATGTGTGAATCTATCGAAATGATCAAGTTGTCGCTCAACAACATTGTCAGTCTTGGAAGATTCAAGGAATATAACATCTCTGGCTATTACACACTTCTTATTGATTTAATCATAGAGACAATATCATTTGGAGGTATTGGAATACCCCTAGAAGATACATTTTTGACTTCTAGCACCAAATTTATTCCTTTGTACCTTAGGTATCAAAGCATAATAGGTGGAACCAAAGACCCTGAAATGCTTTACTGAAGGAATGTGGCCATGCCACATTTCATATGGAGTTTTGTTTCTAATTGAATTTGAAGGACACCTATTCTTTATGTGTACAACACATTGAACTCCATCAGCCCAAAGCATCAATTTTTAGTCTTAAAAAACATCATGGAGGGAAGCATATTTAAAATTTTCCTCTTCATTCTTTCAGCTACACTATTATTTTGGGGATTATAGGGAAAAATTGTTTGATTTTTGATCCCTTGTTGGTGAAGATAGTTTTCAAATTCGTTTGAATTGTATTCATTTCCATTATGAGTGCGCAAAGAGCTAATATGAGTTTTTGCATCATTTTCAAACCATGCATGAAAATTCTTGAATGTTTGGAAAGAATCAAATTTTTTCTTCAATAAGTAAACCCAACACATTCTGGTGTAATT